>PNEQ01123419.1:8649-32703 GCA_003012365.1 Medauroidea extradentata
TTTTCCTCTCTAACCAAACAATCTAGACTTGCACCAAAATGACCACGTACGAAATTCATAAATACGTCACACCTGTCGACATTCAAAACTATGTCTACCTGAAAGCTCTTAATAGCGATGTATCCATTATGAATGCCATACTCCAAAGCCATAGTGAAACAATATTAGCGTTGTACAGAAATAGCTTGACAAAATTAAAAACAATGCATGGAATCTTCCCGTTGGCAAACCACTCACGAATTACTTGATGTTAAACGACCTTGTCGTATATCATAAAATTGTTTACTTTCTCTTTGTGCAACTATTTGCACAGCAGTTCGGTCTCATTCTTGTACAGTAACTTGCAACGATTCACCAAAAAGCTTTGCATGTTTGCTGCAGGGCCTCGGTATCTTCAGGTTCCAATACATTTGGTCCATAGTCTTCATCTGGAGGAGCTTAACACATTTATGTCTTTTGGGTTGTTTCTTGCTTGGGCAGTCAAGTCTAGATGCCATTTGACTGCTTCACGGCTGTATTTTACGCTTGATCAACATATTGTGAGTCTGTCCAGGACTCCGACCAGTCAGGGTCTTGAATAAGCTCAGTACTGACGAATTACCATGCAAGAGTTGTAGTCCACTGACGTTAACAACTTATTTGAAATGATTCCAGTTGCGAAAAAATTGATCCTATTTCCAGCATTAAATATGACCAGGAGACTCACATAAAACTGAGCTGAACTTGTTAGTTTTATTTGTAATGAGTCGTGGAGTATTTTCTACGAGTCGATCAACAAAATCTTCACACACTAATTTGTTACGGAGTTTTGCAGTGATTTCGAAAATATTTTTTTAATGCTACCTAATACTCATATCAAAATTTCGCTTCACAGTTTTGACACTTATATGTTATAATTTGTAGCTGAATTTTTTTGTAGAATTATACTGAACGGTTTTTTAGATTTCATTACCCAAATTACCACGTTTTTCGTCGTGAAAATAAGCAAAAATCAAGGAAATTATTTTTTTTTACTGGCGAATGGTACATTATTTAAAAAAAACGCGTCCACAGTATCGTGCATCGTGTGATTGCACATTGACTCAAATTTTTTTTTCAAAACTTCTCGGCTTCTATCACGGCCTGAAACAAAGAAAGTCTAAAAACCTTTAAATTTATAAATAGAAACTACTTTCATTACGACTCAAAATAAGTTTAAATAAAAAAAATATCAAAAATTTTGGAATAAAGTTAAATTTAGGCTTCATAAATATAAGAAAAAGGAAATTGTATTTTTAAACAAAAACTAATAAATTGCCAATAAACTTAATTCTTGTCTGGTCGGCAACCAGCAAACGAAACGCAACCTATGCCTGCACTTGATGCTGTTGAAGTAGTCTGCAGTCTGTATAACAGTAAGCCGTCATGCTTGCACAGTCAAGTGATAGTGATATTCGCGGCTGAATACACGCTAACATACCATTCAGCCATGAGAAGAAAGAAAATACTTGCAGTAGAGTTATTTGTGCAAGTTTAAGACGAAAATCCTTTGGTTTAGTTTATAATGTTGCCAGGGTATTATGGAAAGGTACGGTGTCGAGCGGACGAACGAAATATTCAAATCATCGTCTATAAAATTTGAACTACTCGTCAAAATTCGATTAGATTTTTTTGCCGAGTATATACTTTATCAGCGGACATTTATTTATATATCAATATACAGGAGTATATACTTTCGAGTAAAAAATTAAAAATGGTTTTTAGAAAGATACGGACTCGAAACCACAAAATCTACGAAAATCGGAAAACTTTCGTTTTTGTCACTTTTAATATAATATTATCTAAGCCCCTATTGTAAAAGAATTTTTAAAAAATACTCTCGTTTCGATTTGAAAATAATTTTACTGTCCGAAAATCTCTGCGCGAGAGGTTTACTGATGTTAAAATTATTTTAATGTGAAAACGCGAGTATTTTTTAAATTCAGCTATTATAGAGGCCTGGATAATATCATATTACAATTGATAAAAATTACAATTTTCCATTTTTATACATTTCGTGCTTTCAAGCTCTTATTTCTATTTTTTGTGGGTGCCAAAACATCAATCATGCGGTATTAAATTATTGAAAAAATTAAAATTTACTAATTACTCCATTACGCGCATTAGACTTGATTTTCATGTGCAACAAGTGTATAGTAATCAATGGGAATTACATAAATAACTGACATTGTCTTTACGGATTTTAGTGACAAGAGAAAAATCATTTACATGCGAGTCACACAGGTAAATCCTGATATATGTTTTAAGCATTGTTAGATATTTTCATTTTGCAGGTGACTGAAGAAATTGTACACAACTGAATGCTAGTTAGTCTTGTCAGTGTGACTAAACTATTATACCAGCCATTACAATAGCTTGAGCAAGGCAGTACGCAGGTTTGACGTGTTCCAGTTCGTTGACTGTACGTAGTAAGTTATACTTACCACAGCAGAAGCAGCACTGTAATCAGGGACGTCATTTCAGGTTTCTCTAGGGGGGGGGTGGTGGACAAGATTTTTTTTCGGCGACAGTGACCTTGTAGCATTTTTTATTAAGTATACATAAATAAGAATCTTTTATAATAAAACCTTGGTTTTATGTGCTTAAGTTAGCATTATTTAAATGAAAAAATACAAAAAAAAATTATAAACTTAAAATTCTGAATCCAGGTGGGGCATTTGCCCCCCCCCCCCTTCCCCTAAATGACGCCCTTGACTGCAATTGTGTCCGTAACTTACTCTGACTCATCCACGACCCACAATTAGAGAGATAAATGGGACGCCATCTGCTTAAACATTTCCTTTTTCTATCGTTCTGCGTCATTCATCAACACCAACTTCAGATATTGACGTATGTGATGTTGCTGGCAAACCTATAAACATAACTAACGATTTAAAATTATGTATTGTAGTATTTAGGTCTCGTATGTTATCAACACGTGATGTAATACACTGCGGTCCATGTACTTGCACAGGATCCGTTATAGCTAGTTTCTTCATTATGTATTGTGTATTCACGGAAGCAGGCAGAACATTCTAAAATCTACAGACAGTGAAGACCGTTTCGCAACTCTTTTTTTAACTCCAATTTACCAAATGTGTGTATATTTTAATGAATGATCGTGTTCCATTGTAAGGTGTTTGAGGAAAACGTAACTAGGATGGAAAATTCTGTTCCCGCACAAATGAGTCCACGATGACATCCAAGATTCTTGATACTTCGTTATAACAAGAAGTGATTATAATATTTCCGCCGTTAAACACAAAATTGAATACAGACATTAAGAATTATACGTGTTAAGTATTAACGACTGTCCATGGATGATTGAACACTATTTAAATCATTGCTTAAGTTCTAGTTGTATATAATTAATATGTATCGTTAGTATACATGTAAAATTAACATTGGCATCGTTTGTTTTATTTATGCTCTACTCAAGCGAATCTGCAAGACAAAAAATTAGGAATGCAAATATTGTATTAATTCACTCATTCTTACACTATTTAGCATTTAAAAAAAAACTAAATCGAAGGGTTAACATCAGAATCCACAAACGTGCATATGTGAACAACTCGCATACAAACCGGAATGAACTAGCTATTACAAAAATTAAAGTTATTCCTTATTTTTCTGCTTCGTATTTTCTTAAATGTTAAGTAGTGTTTGTTTGGTACAGTGATGCAGAACAAATACCTGTAAACTTTTATGATAGTGTTATGTGAAAACAATTTAACAACTCCGAGCATCAATTACGAATAACTACACATATATTTTTAATGACATAATATTAGGAAAGAGTGACAGAGGTGCTGTTTAATGACATAGAACAACCACTTTAGTGTTCAAAAATGTTTCCCTCTATATGGTCACCGATACTGGCCTGCCGGTTAAAAAAGTTAGCCATGTATTTCAGATATGGCGGTTTTTCGCAATTTTCAACACACGTCAGAGAAGCCATGGTCACAAACTACCAGCTTGTTTTAGCTCGACAGTAACAAACTAAGCCACCACGGCAACACTAGATATTTTGGTTTCAAATAAAATTATTCGTTCATAGTGATAGGCCTATAGATGCTTAAGAAATTATTTTTGAAAATATGCGGGAAAAGAGTAATAATTTTCAAGATAATAGATAAACAATTTGGTGCATGAAAAAAATTACTTCACAAACTTTAAAATAAAAGAAACCAGGTAGTTGTTTTTTAAACTTTCTTACCTTTAGGTCTGCCTTTTCGCATTAGTCAAAAAATTTGTATTTCAGATGAGACATATAAATGTAATATATTAAATATTTTTAAAATAATGATACATAAATCTTATAGAATACATTTTACAAAGTACACAGTTTTAGTTAAAGTTAACTTGTGTCTAGAAAGGACTTTCTGCTATCTATATACAAAAGTAGCGTAAATATAACAACAAAACAATAAACTTGTCTTATTTATCCAGTAAATGGTTATGGAGTTCATTTAAGTAATTTCTTAATCGATAAAAGTATTTCTAAGGTCAGTTATTGAATACCAGAAAACCAAACGAGCTAAATGACAACCACGCGTCTTTTATACGTGTGCCTTTTTCTTCTTATACCATGCGGAAAAATATATAGCTGTGGGTGAATATATACCCACTGGTAAAGTCTTATAAAGGCATTTTAAAACATACCCTTAGTGAAAAAAAGACGTTCGGAATGAAACTGTGTTGAGTATGAAACCTACGTCACTCTTCCGACAATTTGGAGTATCATGATATTTACGGCTAACATAATTTAAAATCTAGTGCATGAAATAAAGTTTGTTATAGATCTATATATTATCAACATTTACTTTATAAATGCATTTGCTGTCTTACACAAAAACAATAAAACCACTACTCGTTCGGCACTTCAACACATAGAGACCCTAAAGAACTGTGCGGTTAGGCCTACTGCATCTCTGATGTATAGTAAAACCCACAACCGTTACACGCTCGTCTACCTGAAGACATGGTGAAATTCTGTCACAGTGCATATATCCAAACGTGAATGCATGCTATATGCCCTGTAAATTTAGCTACATGAACATTCTGTATTTTCCTTTTGACAGACCTCAGTTTACTATAAATGGCAGTCGTTTGTTTCTACATTTCGCTCTTTCCGTTGTGGATCGTTTTCTGATACACATCGCAACGACAACAATGTCCACACGTGGCCGCCGACTTCCTTGTAGTGTAGGGCGTAGGTATGGAATTAGAGATGAGTCCGCGCAGATACTGCTCAAGGCTGCTCCTGAGGATGATAACAGACGTGGCAACTACGCCCGCCTGCTCAGCTTCCCCGCTCCCCTCTGGATGCGCGCGCACCTCCCAGTACACGACCCATTACTCCGCGAATATTTCATTTACGTAAAGTCCTCTCACGCTTTTCCTAGATAAGATACAGTTACGCTACCACTGACTTATTTATGTGTTTAATCGTAACGGAATTCGCTATATAATATTTAATCCGCTAAACTACATAGCCTGAAACGTGCAGCGATTTTGATATTTAAACTATCGATTTAAAGCATTATTTATAACTAAAATAGTTTTTTCGTCTTATAGCGAGTTAGTCGTCTTCAAAATCTGCATTACAGTTCTTGTTTGAAAGTTAAATAATGAAAACTGAATGCGTAAAGCGACTTTCAATTATACATTGAAATCCATATCTCTCCCACACGGAACCTACGGATCGAGCCTGCCTTTAAGTTCTGTTGCGAATCGGTACGTTAAGAAACACACTTTCTATTCTTAAGTCAACCCTTAGCTACACATCATAATTCATAAGTTTTTAACTGTGAACCCAGCTTTAACCCAGAATAAATATCTTAAATAAGTATCTACACTGTCATAGATCCACTCAAATACTCATCGACTGTGTAAAAAGCATTAAGGATCAAGAAATCTTTAAGGTGTTTTTTGAATATTTTTTTCAATTCAATTCAATTCAATTTATTTTCGTCCAATTTGATCATACAGTAATTATGATATAGGACATGTCAACTTTTGCAATAACAATACACATCTTGTACAATAATGACTGTTGCATAATAAAAAATACATCAAAAAAACTTGCAAGCATAACACATAAAATTTTTGTTATTCTTAGAACAAGACAATTAAAACATATTAATATCAAAAGCAGGAAGCTCTATTATCAGTGCTGTCATTGATAAATTCATTGATAGAATAATAACACTTGTCAATTAAAAGTTTAAAAATAGCCTTTTTAAATTTTTTTCAATGAATTTATCTCTTTTATTTCTTTGGGCAACTTGTTGAATAATTTTCCCCCTTTGTGGAGGACGATATTGAAGGAACTAGAAAAGTTTGTATGTTTAAAATGAACATTGTCCTTTTACCTTGTGTTATAGTTATGTATTTGAGAATTGATAGTAAAAGACTATGGTTTATGTTTCCAAATGAAGATGAGAGAATTATAGATATAAATACATGCCGCTGGCAATATATTATTCGCTTTGAAAACAGGTCGACAATGTTCTCTAAATTTATTATCAGAAATAATTCGAATTACCCTCTTTTGCAAGATGAAAACATGATTTAAGTTACTTATGCTATGTCCCCAAAAATAATACCATAAGTGATTAACGAGTGAAAAAAAAGCATAGTAAGCAGTTTTCAGGCATATTTTACTGCATTTTAAAGCGAGTTGTTTTATAGCAAAGCATGCTGTGCTTAATTTTTTGCACAATAAATCTATATAGTTGTTCCATTTTAAATGCTCTTCCAATACTACACCTAAAAATGTAGTATTTGTTACTTTTTTAAGGGGAAAGCCACCTATATTTATATTTAGAACATCTACCTCCTTTCCAAAAGAAAATTGCATAAATTTAGTTTTGTCTATATTTAAGGTTAATTTGTTAAAGGACAGCCACTGACTTAGAGTAGCAAGTATCGCATTAGCTTTCGTTTCCAGTATATTCAAACTTTTGCTCTGCACTATTATATTAATGTCGTCAGCAAAGGAAATGATTTTTGCTTGTGTTACAGAATTACCTAAATCGTTAATATAAATTAAAAATAATAAAGGACCAAGTACACTGCCTTGAGGTACACCATTTTCCACTACTTTTGAATTTGAAACATATTTTTCAGTGTGGTTCAAGTTATTTATCGATGTTAATTCCACTCTTTGTATACCTTCGGTCAAATATGAAGTGAACCATTTTAAAACCACTCCTCTAACACCCATTGATTCTAATTTATCGAGCAATAATTGATGATTCACAGTATCAAATGATTTTGATAAATCCAAGAAAATACCAACTGTATAATTGTTTAAATCCAATTCATGTAAAAGTGTCGAGATGAATTCAGTTATAGCAGTATTGGTGTTTCTATTTTTAATAAACCCATGTTGGAAAGTGTTTAAAAGATTATATTTATTTAAATAATTTAACAGTCTTTCCTTCATAATTGACTCAAAAATCTTTGCAAAAGCACCTATGATAGAGATGGGCCTGTAGTTAGTTATATCTCTCTTATCACCTTGTTTATATAACGGTATTACTTTGGTAATCTTTAATATATTTGGGAAAACAACAGTATCGAAAGACTGATTTATTAAATAAGTTAATGGCCATATAATTTTTTCAGCAGACAATTTTAATAATCTTGTAGGTATATCATCAAAGCCTGTAGAGTACGTATCCCCAAGATTCATAATGCAAGAATGTACCTCTTTCTCCAGCACAGGATAGAGAACCATTGATGATGATAATTTTTTGTATGTACAATTCTCTAAATTTACCGAGGGAGGCACATTTGTTAAAAAAAATGTGGCAATATTGGCAAAATAGTCATTAGTATAATTTGCTGTCCTTTTTAAATTACTAATAATGTTGCCTTTCTCGTTTCTTATCTGTAACTTTTTGTGTTAGCTAAACATGCATCTTGAAGGTGGCTGGGGAGTTTGTTGAACAACTTGCAAGCTGTGTATGAAGGACCTTTTTGCTGAATGGTCAAGTTGACAAGAGGCATGTGTAAAAGGTTTTTACTTCTAGTGTTATGTTGATGAAAATGTTCATTTGTGTGGAACAACTTCTGATTTTTGGAGATGAATGTCAGCAATGAGTAAATATATTCACAAGCTAAGGTCATTATTTTGGAACTTTTAAAAAGGGGTCTACAGGATTCAGTCTGTTTTCACCTGTGCATTATTCTTACAGCTCTCTTCTGCATACAGAAAACATTATTTCTGTCAGAGG
This sequence comes from Medauroidea extradentata, assembly GCA_003012365.1. Classification (NCBI taxonomy): domain Eukaryota; kingdom Metazoa; phylum Arthropoda; class Insecta; order Phasmatodea; family Phasmatidae; genus Medauroidea; species Medauroidea extradentata. The sequence continues at coordinate 16,911 of PNEQ01123419.1, forward strand.
AGTTACCCCAAAACATGATGCCACTATTCATAATAGAGTGAAAATATGCAAAGTATACAGTCAACACCGAATCTTTGTTTAGTATACCTGCTACGTTACATAGAGTGAAATATGCAGAGCTCAGTTTTGGAATGATATATTCAATATGTGTTTTCCAATTCACTTGACAATCAACATATAAACCCAAAAATTTTGTGTCTGTGGCTTCATTGATTTCTGCAGTGCCACAATGAACATTTATTGTTTGCTGATTACTATTTTTTTGTTGCAAACTGTAAGAAATGGGTTTTTTCTGTGTTAAGGCTTAATTTGTTTCCTATAAACCATGCATATAAGTCTGTAAAAGTAGTGTTGGCTAGTTGTGAAATTCTTCCTCTGATTTTCCTGATATTATGATACTGGTGTATTCTGCAAATAAAGTAGGTATGGAACTATTTTTTTGGCAATCAGGCAGGTTATTTATGTAAACTAGGAATAACAGAGGTCTCAGGTTTATTTCTGAAACATAACTGAAATATTTTGTGCTGTGTGGGAAATGGGCATTGGTAACCCCACTCTTCAAGAAAGGAGAGAATACCAATGTAGCTAACTGCAGACCTATCTCATTGCTAACCAATTTTTAAAAAGTCATTGAAAAACTAATATATACTAGACTTTTAACTCATTTTGAAAAATTAAAAAATTTCTCAAAATTCCAGTATGGTTTCAGAAAAAAAAATCATCTACCAATGAGGCAATATATCAGCTCATCACAAATGTCTTGAATGCACTTGACAAAAAACTACCATCAGTCGGAATTTTTTGTGACCTTACCAAAGCTTTTGAATGTGTCAATCACGAGCTGCTTATTCAAAAACTACAATTTTATGGAGTAAAAGGAAGAAATAATAAACTCATATACTCGAATTTATCAAATAGACAACAACAAGTTTGCATTAGGGAAGACTCAAAAATTGTTTATTCAAAACCAGGAAAAATAAGCACCATGCTCCAATCATACAACACTGGTGGCGCAAATAGCGGACCCGGCCCTAAGCCCGACCGGTGGGCGATGCTGTTACGTGAAAATTCACTACACGAGTGAAAAATATAATTTACATAATGCCCCTGGGCGACGAGTTGCAGGGGTGAACAGTACACCTCCGGGCCAGCAAAGTTAAAAGAAAATGTTTCAGACGAAAAGAATGACTATTGGTACGCTACTAACTATGCAAAGTTGTGAAGGGCCCGGAGTGACTAGCATGTCGACCGTCCCGGTCCGCCGTGTAATGCCAACTGGCGATTCCTTCCCGAGTGCATGACGTCGTGCCGCCAAAGCGCGGGAAGCACTCGCCGAAAAACACAAAAGCACTCAATTAAACAGGGGCAAAGGCCCAAAACACTCATAATAGCACAGCTTGAGGGTTAGAGTCCCAAATTTGAATAATGGGATAGTTCATAGAGGGTTTACGTAATTTATAGTTACGTGAAATTTTGAACCATACAACATTTAAAAACGTAGATACTGAATTTGGGCGTTATTTGAATATAAATAATTATAACACAACACTGGCAATTACAGAACAAATAAAACGTGAAACTGTTTGGGGGAGAATGTGTGTAGATAGTTAGGCGGCAAGTTGGCTGCGTGGGCGAGTACAAGTTGTAGCGAGGCGCAGGGGTGTTTTACTGGTATTAAGGTTAAATACGAAAAAGTTGAGAGGGGGCACAGTACACATGAAACACATTTACCCCTGGCCTTTCTATATTATTGCCTGTTAAATGGCATAACTCCCCTTGACGGGAAAAGCACGGGAGGGCTTTTATATAGTGTTCAACTTTGACGTTAAATTACGTCGCTTTTCGTCAAGGGGGCACATTCCTACCATTTGCTGGCAGTTCTATGGGACCGACGCACACGCTGGTGGCACCCGGCGTCGCGGGGGCGGCGTCTGGACGCCGCTACCTCGTGTGCCCATGTGGCCAGGTGCGTTCCCATATGCCCTGGTTGTACGGGCGCTCGGCCTGTTCCGTAATGGTGGCTTGATGCGCTCGACGGGAACAGAGAGAGGGAGTTGCGGAACGACCCGCATCAACGGAGTACTGAGTTCTGAGGTTAATTGTTTTATTAATTACTACTGTAAGCCATCATAGCCACAGTATAACTTTGATTTTAGGCTTTTTATTATTTCCTCAATTTCTTTTGCTGAAGTGTTGGGACATGTTATAAGGGGTTATTCTGATTTCTGTGGTACTGCTATGTGGTTCGTATTACGACTTTGAGCTGCTTTGCTAATTAGATTATCAACAACATTAAGGTAATATGAATTGAAAGCATTAGTCACTGTTTTTGTGTCAGAAACGGTTTTGTTTCCAATACTTAGTTTGATTTGCCCGTTTCTTTTTTATAATGTTCCAAGTTGTTTTGATTTTATTGTCAGCGTTTGCAATAAGACCACTAAAGTACTTTCTTTTCGCTTTTTTAATTATATTTCTTAGAATTTTACAGTATATTTTGTACCTATCGGCTATGTCTGGATTGTTACTGATTCTAGTGGCTCTGTAAAGTTCTCTTTTGTGATCACACGAAATTTTCAATCCTTTAGTCATCCACAGATTTTTCCTAGCCTCATTTTTTATACGATCTTGTTTAGAGGGGAAGCTGTTTTCATAATGCAGGAGAATGGTACTGCTATGGACAATATTTTTACTACACATGATCTTATGGTAAACACTAAAGTTATTTCATACTTAAATGGTTTATCTGATTTTGATGGTTTGATATTAAGTATAATAGTTAATGTAAATAATGTAAGTTATAAAAACTGTGAAACAACAAAGATAGATTAACAGTTTTTGATGACCAATCAATAACCGAATTCGTGCAAACACTCACATCGCAAAATTGGGATTAAGGACTATATGCAGAGTCGAATCTAGTGTCCACTAAAATTTGAAATCGGCACTATGGGTGGGATTCATAGTCGTAACTTAAGCAACGTCTTGGTAAAGTCGCTCTCGTATGACATCACAAATTCTTATTCAGTCTCATAAAACTTTCATAAGACCTTTCTTAAGCAGATGGCCTCGACGAAGACAATCTCATTTTCTAGTGGCTTAAGAGCAGATTTTTCTGTTGCATAGTTACTGCTTGAGAAGGTCGTGTTGTATAGATGTCGAGGTTGTTCTTAAGTCTGCAAACAAGAATGTCTTGGCAAGTTCGCTCGCGAGATGTCTTAAACAAAGCAAATACAGGTAGTTTTTGCTAATGGTGGAGTGTGATTCTTTGGCTATTTCAATAGGCGATGCAACTTCACTTGAGTATACTAATGAAAAACAATTGACACAAAAGATATTGTGATTTTATGTTAATGTAATTAAGTGGACTTTATAGTCGTAAATTAAGTAACGACTTGGTCAAGTCTCTTTCATATGAGGTCGCAAATTCCTATTTAATACAAACAAGCTACCAATTTGTTTATTTGCAAAAAATACTTTGGAAAATTCTACCATTAACCAAACTAGCAATCAAACATGAGGATAGATTGATATTCGTCTTCGCATTCAGCAATGAAAGTCCACCAAGTTGCTGACCTAAAGCAGTGGCGCAGCCAGGATTTGTTTTTTGTTTTTTTTTGCGGGGGGGGGGGTGCTTGCTGTCTAGCAAAAATATGTATGTATATACACACCATTTTTGTTTATTATATGAATAAAATAGATACAGAATATAATTGTTATATGTTCAAATTTTAAAAGACAAATTTTTTTAAACATTTTCATTTAAAATATACTTAAACAGTCCACCTGTTCATTGTAGGTTGGTTTTGGGGGGAGGAGAGTTTAACAACCGGCCCGTTCCGTAATGGTGGCTTGAGTGCATGATGGGCTCAGAGAGAGAGAGAGTTGCGGAACGACCCGCGTCAAACGCCCCCCTCCTGGGAGCCCGTCTGTGCATCACAACGCCCCCGACGCCTTACCTGCAGCAAGAGAGACTCCGGGGGCCGACTGTCTGCGAGCGGAGGAAGTACCTGCCTGGCTGGGGTGGCTGACGACTGCGGAGTGCCGTTGCCTTCTTCTTGGTGGCCAGATCGTCGTTGCAGGAGGTGCACCCGAGGTGCACTCCTCGGCCCATACGTCTCGACCGGCGGGAAGGCAGTAGGCCTTCCCCGCCCTGTAGGTGTTCCCCAGGGTCCAGGTCACCCGGGTCGGGCTGCTGAGGTGGACGCGGAGCTGGATCCTGGACGGCCGTGGCGGGGAGGGGCGACGAGGGCGCCCTGTCCCCCCCTCGTGCGGCGCTGGTGTCGGGTCGACCTCCGTGTCGTATCGTGTTATCTCCTGCGGCAGGCCGGAGGGTGCCTGGCTGTCGTCTCTGGCCAGCAGCAGCTGGTCGTCGGCGTCGCCGGTCCCACTTCGGGTTCTGTCTTGAACATGCGGTCCCGTCACCCCCGCTCCGGGTGTGGCGCTCGGGGTCGGAGTTGGTCCGCGTCGGCAGGTGGCGTCTCGATGCCAGGCGTCGACACGCGTACGACTCTGTCGGTGGGCTTGTGGAGCCTCGCCGGAACTCTTGGGCTGTTACGTTGTTCAGGTGAGCGCGTCGGCTTCCTGTCACTAGTGTCGACTGCACCTCCGAGCCATCGGCCTTCTGCTGCCGTAGTCGGCGGTGTCCGGCTCGCGAAGAGGCGCCTTACGCACCCAGTGGGGGGCCGTCTCCTGCACGCGGGTGCTAGGTGGCACCCTGTCTGGCGGGTCTGTCCTGGGGGGTTTGGTGCCGTGGGGTATTCCACCTCCGCCGCCATAAGCAGCTTGCGGAGCACCTCTATGTACTTTGTTTACTCGGCCGTTGTGGCACCTACCGAGGTAGGTGGTCCTGCCGCACGCTCGTACAACCTGGTGCGGTCCGCTCCACTTGGCATCGAAACCTGCGCAGTAGTTCTTTTTTCCTTCCGAGAGAGGGTGCGCTCGGACGTACACTCGCTGTCCAAGCTGGAGCTGTTCGGGGGGGCGTCTCGTGGTCTTGAGCCACTGTTGCGCGTAGCGCTCTTGGTTAGCCCTCATCGCCGCGTGTCGCTCCTGTCGCCTCTCCGTCCTTACTTCAGGGCTTCCAGGTTCCTCCTCGCTGACGGCGGCGCACTGATACTCGCCAGGGAGTCTGAGATTGCACCCTAGTAGTGCCGCTGCTGCTGATTGTCCGGTGGCCGCGTTCACCCGGCACCTAAGTGTGAACAGGGCTGCGGGCAGGTGTTCGACCCAGGTCTCGTGCCTTTTCCCCACACGGAGTCGGAGCAGCGTCTTCAGATCCTGATTCCGATGCTCCGTGGGGTTGGCTCTAGGGTGGTACACTGGTGTGGTGGTAGACGCCCCACTTCCCACATGCGTCTCACCATTTTCCCCCAGTGAATTGTGACCCTTTGTCCATAAGCAGGACTTTCGGGTAGCCCCATCTTGCATAAAACTCCGTGTCAAGTGTTCGCACTAGGTTCTTAACCCGTGTGCTGGGAACAGCGTAGGCTTCCGTCCACCTCGATAACATATCCGTCACCACTAAAATGAAGCGCTTGCCGTTCGTGGAATGGGGGTATGGGCCCATGATGTCTAGGGCGACAGTTTCGAAGGGGCGCTCCGGCAGACGTGGCTGCTGCTGTTGCTCGCCGTCGGTTCTTCGCGACTTGTACTTGTTGCATGTCTCGCAGCTTCTTACATACCATTGCACCGCCCGGGTCACCCCTGGCCAGTAGAACAGGCGGCATAAATCGCGGGCGGTCTGGCACGCGCCTGGATGTCCGGCGAAGTGTCCGTCGTGGGCGTGTCGTAACACATTCCTACGTTCACCCTCGGGCACAAACAGTCTCCACGGTCCCTCCCGAAGGGGTGGGCGCGTCTCTACCCGTTCGTCGACTACACACTACTGATGTACCAACTCGTTCGCGCATTCCTGGCGCTTGTTCTGACATGTGGGACAGTCTCCCTGCCCCGCTACAACTGCCTTGTAATGGTTGTTGACATTGGCCTCTTGCGGTTCTGCTATCAGCTGATATAGCTGGGCGTCAGCTGACTGCGGCTCGGGTGGCAGGATATCGTCCCAGTCCGTCATGTCACGCACGATGATGTCAGTGCGTTGCGCCTCCGACATTGTGTCGGCCAGTTGGTTGTCGTTCCCCGCTACATGTTCGATCTCGAAATCATAGCCTTGCAGCGCCATTGACCACCGCGCAAGTTTACTGCGCAATTCGCACATGGACTGCAGCCTCACGAGACACCTGTTGTCGGTGCGCAGGATGAATCTCAGGTATTCCTGGTATGCTCTGTAACGTTTCATCGCCCATACGACTGCTAGGCACTCTTGCTCGTTTACGTGGTACCGTCTTTCCGTGGGGCCAAATTTAGCGCTTGAGAAGTCTATTACACGTCGTGCTCCCTTGTCGCCGTACTAGTACAGCACCACACCGACCCCTTCTTGACTTGCGTCCGTCTGGAGGTACAGTGGGCGCTGACAATCGTAGTGGACTAGGGTCTCGCACCTCGTGAATGCTGTCTTAATGTCTTGGAACGCTTTGTCCGCCTCCGCTGTCCAACTCTATCTTCTCTGCCGGGAGAGGAGATCTGTCAACGGTGCTGCTATGGTCGCGAACCCCTGTATGTGCTCACGTAGCCAGTTTATCAGGCCGAAAAACTTGCGCAGTTGTTTGCGCTTGCCTGGTGGTTGGCACTCCTCTACTAAGCGCAGGTGTTCGGCGTTGGGTTCAATCCCCTTCTCGCTGACCATGTGGCCTAGGAATTCGATGTTGGCCTTCCCTATATGGCATTTGGGTACTGCGCATGTCAGCCCATCGATGGCCTGGCGTTCTAGGACGAGTGATAGGTGGATTAGATGTTCTTCCCAGGTATTCGACTATATGAGCACGTCGTCGAGGTAGGCTAATGTGAACTCGCCGGCCAGTCCTCTCAGTACCTGCACCATCATCGTTTGGAATGTTGCGGGTGCTCCTTTCAGGCCAAACGGCATTGCGAAAAATTGGTATTGGCTGCCATCTGGGGCCGTGAATGCGGTTTTCTCCCGGTCGTCCTGCCGCAATGGAACTTGCCAGTAACGCTCCGCAGGTCTAGGGAGGAGAACACTTTCGTGCATCCAATGGCGTTCAGAGCATTCTTGACGCTGATATATGGTGGGGGCAGGTTTTCTGTCGCGAGATTCACAGGTCTCAGATCTACGCAAAAGCGCAGCGTGTCATCTTTCTTGGGGCTAACGTTATTTGTGAATTGTACCGGCTGTTGGCCGGTTCAATGACTCCGTCTGCCAGCATCTCCTTGATCTGTTCTTTGATGACTTTGGCCTGATGTGGCAAGTAGCCCCTAGGGGGCATGTAAATAGGTTTGCTTGTGGCGAGGTCGATTCGGTGTTCCGTCACCGCAGTACCTCTCAGGATATAATTAGCCGCGAACACTTCGCTCCTCTCATCTAAAAGCCGTTGAAATGCTTCTCTGTACGCTGGGGGTACTTCGTTTGATATATCCTCGAGTCTAAATGTGGCGGACGGTTCCCTTGTTTTTGCCTCTGTACTGAATGCAGTTCTGCGTTCAACAGTGCCGAAGTGTATGGATCTCGCTACGATCTCTACCACTGTGTTCTGTTCGGTAAGCCAAGGCAGGTTCAAGATGGCGTCCTCCCTCAGATCCGATGCTACCAAAGCAGTTGTTATGGTCTCAATGTCCCTGATGGGTACAACAATGGTGGCTTCGCCTATCGCTTGGCACTTCGCGCCCTCGGCAGCTAGCTGAACGCGCTGATTGAATTTCATCATGGTTTTAGTATTAACAAATTCTGGCCGAATGAAATTGTGTGAGGCCGCTGTGTCTACTAGCGCATAACAGCTGAGGTTATTTATGCTTACTAAAACTTTTATTGATGGATGGTGTCGACTATGGATTTGTTGGAATAGAGCGTGTTGTGGTGTCTGGTTGTTTACATTGACGCTGGGGTACACGGTGACATTAGGTCCCGTGGCCCCTACTGTCCGTTTCCCGACTGGGACCTGGTATTCTTGTCCCCTTGCCTCTGCCTTGCCGGCGCTCTAGGACATTCTTTATGCCAGTGCAACTGGTCGCCCAGGCAGAACTGATATGGGAAGGGGGGTGGCTTGGAATAGTCTAGCGAGCATCGCTGTTTCGTGTTGTCATGCACATCACCCTTGGAATAATCGCTCTCATACCTTGTGTTCCGTTCTCGATGTCGCTCTCCGCCTGTCGCTGCTGTCCTTGGTGTTGCTAGTTGTGCAGCTGTCGTGGGCCGGTCAGCTCCGCCGCTCCCGCGCAGTGTCGCTGGCGGCTGGAGCATCGCTCTCCCGAACAGTGCGGTGGCCTTTATGAACTCATCTGGCTCGTACATCAGTAGTGGCACTAGCAAAGCACGGAACTCTGGGCGCGTGGTTTCGGCGATGGTAGTAAGCACTTGTTGCACACTAAGGTGTGGTTGAAACTTGCGCTGTAGGTGGTACTTGCGCGACGCAAACGCTGACAGTGGCTCCTTCCCCTGTAGCTCCAGCGTGAGTCGGCTTTGGGCTTGTAGTGACATAAACGCTTCCCCATATTGTGACAGGAACAGCCCCCGAAATTAGTTCCACGCCATCCCATATCGCGTCATACTCGACCACCACCCGCTGACTTGGCCCGTCAGCTGCTTCCCGATGACTTGCGGCCATTCTTCATCACTAATGCCTTCACAGTCCTCGAGGAACGCCTCCGGGTCCTCGCTCGTTAATCCCGCGAAAGTTGGTAGTGTCTGGAACTGGCGTGGCGTCGACATGGCCGGCGAGCACGTCGCGGCCGTCTCCGTCACCTGCGGTGTCACTGGAGTGCGCCATGCACTCGTAAACATTGGTGGTATGGACATGTTCTGAATGACTGCGACAGTTGTTCGTGGGATAGCACTGTGACCTAGGTTGCTGACCTTGGTGGTGTGGTTCTGCCAGTTCGGTGTCTCCGACGGAGGTTGTTGTGTAGCAGCGATACAGCCAAAACACAGGAAGCCCGTGCCGACTACCATCTGCTTCTCCTCGACCCCGAGGCATTCCATGTGTGCGTCTTGCTCAAAGTACTTACACCGCAACGTAGTTCCCGCCTCCACACGGCATCTCTGACGTCTGCACTCATGTACTGTTGTATCAGGCTCGTTGCCACCTCCCGTTACGAACAGTGTGGAGACTCGGTGTTTTGCGCCGTCACTGGGTGAACGTGCTGCTGTGGCTCCCGCGGTCGTCTCGCACATGTTGCACCGGAAAGGTCCCATGTGTGCCTTCACCACTTCCGCGGCCGACAAGCATCCCTCGTGGTATTGCACGGAACACGTCACGCACGGTACGGTGCACTGTCCTGGGTGCAGACAGACTAGGCTGTCACATACTTTACGCTTTAAAATGTCACTGAAATTTGCTTCCTGTTTAAAGTTTGTTTGTTGTGCTGTGCACACACACGGTGTATTCCAGTTGGCAGCTTCCCGTCTTGGCCCACACTGCGTACCCGTCGGTGCAGGTACATCATCGGACGTCGCCTGCAGCGGAAAGTCGCGGTTGTCGTGGAAGAAGTTATGTAGGTGCGAGTTCGGTAATAGCGCCTTCACGTGGCATCTGTGGTGGGTCGGATGTTCAGGCAGAGTCTCGTAGCACTGGTCGCACACGTGGCCGGTGGCTCCATACGCGCTGTGGTATGCCGTGTCGCGGAAGCGCGGCAGCACGCGCGGCACGGACAATCAGCTGGTCAGGTCACCAAACTTGGCGCGGCAGACTCCCCGCAAATGGCGCGTTAGGGGGAGGTAGCTCCAGCAGAACGTGGCCTGGGGGGGTGACACTGTCCTTGGTGCACACGCTGCCACCCCTTGGATGGAGCGGAGGTGGTGAGGGAGTCGCGCGGCCGGTTGCTGCCACAATATGGCCGCCCTCTCGTACTCTCTCCCTCTGCTTCCGACAATGGCGACCACGTGGTCTCCGTGCGCGAATTTTACCGTAACTGCAACTGCGATGGTGTGTGGTTGTCAACGCCACACAAGTTGGGCGACAATTTGACGTGAGCGGGGTCGTGATTAAGTGTTGTTTGCCCGGTGCACCAGCCCATTAAGAGAGAACGGGCACTCATGAGAGCAGAGACTCTAGGCTTCAGGGCCACGTGGCCGACGGCCGTGGCATTGCGGATCACTCCCTGTTATACTTCGCTATGTTACTTACGCAGGGGAATCTTATGTTGTTCCCCATGCCCGTAGCACTAGAGTATAAAAGTACACACATAAACACACTGTAGGTATAGCACTGGAATGCGGGTTGAAGGGTCCCGCGCCCTTATGGCCGTGAAGCGGCAAATAATAAATATGCACCTGTAACTGGAAAAACATATTTATTGGTAAAGCACCATGCTCCAATCATACAACACTGGTGGCGCAAATAGCAGACCCAGCACTAAGCCCGACCGGTGGGCGATGCTGTTACGTGAAAATTCACTACACGAGTGAAAAAGATAATTTACGTAATGCCCCTGGGCGACGAGTTGCAGGGGTGAACATTACACCTACGGGCCAGCAAAGTTAAAAGAAAATGTTTCAGACGAAAAGAATGACTATTGGTACGCTACTAACTATGCAAAGTTGTGAAGGGCCCGGAGTGACTAGCATGTCGACCGTCCCGGTCCGCCGCGTAATGCCAACTGGCGATTCCTTCCCGAGTGCATGACGTCGTGCCGCCAAAGCGCGGGAAGCACTCGCCGAAAAACACAAAAGCACTCAATTAAACAGGGGCAAAGGCCCAAAACACTCATAATAGCACAGCTTGAGGGTTAGAGTCCCAAATTTGAATAATGGGATAGTTCATAGAGGGTTTACGTAATTTATAGTTACGTGAAATTTTGAACCATACAACATTTAAAAACATAGATACTGAATTTGGGCGTTATTTGAATATAAATAATTATAACACAACACTGGCAATTACAGAACAAATAAAACGTGAAACTGTTTGGGGGAGAATGTGTATAGATAGTTAGGCGGCAAGTTGGCTGCGTGGGCGAGTACAAGTTGTCGCGAGGCGCAGGGGTGTTTTACTGGTAATAAGGTTAAATACGAAAAAGTTGAGAGGGGGCACAGTACACATGAAACACACTTACCCCTGGCCTTTCTATATTATTGCCTGTTAAATGGCATAACTCCCCTTGACGGGAAAAGCACGGGAGGGCTTTTATATAGTGTTCAACTTTGACTTTAAATTACGTCGCTTTTCGTCAAGGGGGCACATTCCTACCATTTGCTGGCAGTTCTATGGGACCGACGCACACGCTGGTGGCACCCGGCGTCGCGGGGGCGGCGTCTGGACGCCGCTACCTCGTGTGCCCACGTGGCCGGGTGCGTTCCCATATGCAGTGGATGTACGGGCGCTCGGCCTGTTCCGTAATGGTGGCTTGATGCGCACGACGGGAACAGAGAGAGGGAGTTGCGGAACGACCCGCGTCAACGGAGTACTGAGTTCTGAGGTTAATTGTTTTATTAATTACTACTGTAAGCCATCATAGCCACAGTATAACTTTGATTTTAGGCTTTTTATTATTTCCTCAATTTCTTTTGCTGAAGTGTTTGGACATGTTATTAGGAGTTATTCTGATTTCTGTGGTACTGCTATGTGGTTCGTATTACGACTTTGAGCTGCTTTGTTAATTAGATTATCAACAACATTATGGTAATATGAATTGAAAGCATTAGTCACTGTTTTTGTGTCAGAAACGGTTTTGTTTCCAATACTTAGCTTGATTTTTTAAAATGGCTCTGTTGATTTGCCCGTTTCTTTTTTATAATGTTCCAAGTTGTTTTGACTTTATTGTCAGCGTTTGCAATAAGACCGCTAAAGTACTTTCTTTTCGCTTCTTTAATTATATTTCTTAGAATTTTACAGTATATTTTGTACCTATCGGCTATGTCTGGATTGTTACTGATTCTAGTGGCTTTGTAAAGTTCTCTTTTGTGATCACACGAAATTTTCAATCCTTTAGTCATCCACAGAATTTTCCTAGCCTCATTTTTTATACGAACTTGTTTAGAGGGAAGCTGTTTTCATAATGCAGGAGAATGGTACTGCTATGGACAATATTTTTACTACACATGATCTTATGGTAAACACTAAAGTTATTTCATACTTAAATGGTTTATCTGATTTTGATGGTTTGATATTAAGTATAATAGTTAATGTAAATAATGTAAGTTATAAAAACTGTGAAACAATAAAGATAGATTAACTGTTTTTGATGACCAATCAATAACCGAATTCGTGCAAACACTCTCATCGTAAAATTGGGATTAAGGACTATACGCAGAGTCGAATCTAGTGTCCACTAAAATTTGAAATCGGCACTGTGGGTAGGACTCATAGTCGTAACTTAAGCAACATCTTGGTAAAGTCGCTCTCGTATGACATCACAAATTCTTATTCAGTCTCATAAAACTTTCATAAGACCTTTCTTAAGCAGATGGCCTCGACAAAGAGAATCTCATTTTCTAGTGGCTTAAGAGAAGATTTTTCTGTTGCATAGTTATTGCTTGAGAAGGTCGTGTTGTATAGATGTCGAGGTTGTTCTTAAGTCTGCAAACAAGAATGTCTTGGCAAGTTCGCTTGCAAGATGTCTTAAACGAAGCAAATACAGGTAGTTTTTGCTAATGGTGGAGTGTGATTCTTTGGCTATTTCAATAGGCGATGCAACTTCACTTGAGTATACTAATGAAAAACAATTGACACAAAAGATATTGTGATTTTATGTTAATGTAATTAAGTGGACTTTATAGTCGTAAATTAAGTAACGACTTGGTCAAGTCTCTTTCATATGAGGTCGCAAATTCCTATTTAATACAAACAAGCTACCAATTTGTTTATTTGCAAAAAATACTTTGGAAAATTCTACCATTAACCAAACTAGCAATCAAACATGCGGATAGATTGATATTCGTCTTCGCATTCAGCAATGAAAGTCCACCAAGTTGCTAACCTAAAGCAGTGGCGCAGCCAAGATTTGTTTTTTTTTTTTGCGGGGGGGGGGGGGGGGGGTTGTTTGCTGTCCAGCAAAAATATGTTTGTATATACACACCATTTTTGTTTATTATATGAATAAAATAGATACAGAATATAATTGTTATATGTTCAAATTTCAAAAGACAAATTTTTTTAAACATTTTCATTTAAAATATACTTAAACAGTCCACCTGTTCATTGTAGGTTGGTTCTGGGGGGGAGGAGAGTTTAACAACCAACCCCCCACCCCGGCTAGGCTACTGCTTCAAGTACCGTGAAGCTTAAAATTATTTTAGAACTTACTATTGCAAAAAATTTATAGCATAACTGATCTTCATTACGATGCAGCAATCATTACTAAAAATATATGTGTAAATCGGTCATGCTTTGCTTATTTTCTATTACATCCCTATGCTCTTTTAGAATTTCCAAAAATACTTCTATCTCCAGAGGTGTGTAATACCACGAACATGTCCCTGTCACCATGAAAACTAATAAAAAAAAGTAGAAGGCGACGAACATGTGATGGAACTGCCAGTGAAACACAGCAGAAAGTACAAAAGTTATTTCCAACTCGCTTCCAATCGTGTAGGGAAAGATCGGGTAAGACGACGAAGCAGGTAAGATGACGAATCGAGAATTTCCAGTTTTAGAAAAGAGATAGCAGCATAGTACAAGATGAAAAACAGAGTCCTACACAAGACTGTGTGAATCCAAGGTCTATAAAGGGAAGATCGTCCCAAAACGCAAAAACGTATTCGGGTCGTTCGGATATCTTCGGAAAATGACGTAGGCAGGTGACCGTGGATTGTAAAAAACTGTATCAAATATATTGGTTTCGCACATAGCTGTGTTGAAAGTTTTTGTTTTATTCGAAGTGAATTGCTTTGAACAGTTTGTAGGTAATATTTTTGGATGTTTAAAATATTTACAGAAGATTGAAGTAAATTCGGATACTCCACACATTCAGTATTACAAATTACAAGAGGATGAATATAGGGTATATCGTTGGTAGGACAGACAGTAGCAACGTGCTGTTTCTCATTGCAGAGAACGACTACGAAACCACCTCATTAACGTACTGTCAATAATGCAAATGAAAAAGGTGAGTTCATTTTGTTGTATGATGTTATCGTATCTAAGTAACTGTACAAACCAGCTTATGACAGCGATATATTCGTCTTGTAGGTATAAACTACTTTGGTTTGGTTCTGCTATATGTCATAAGTACACATTAAATTTTAATTCCGATTTAATAAATATGCAGTGATGGGTTTCGTTTATACTGTAACAATTATAACAGTCACCTGTCTTATTCAAATGACATGGGAGTGGAAGAGTAAGAGTAAGGTGGTAATGTTGTATCTGTGTGTTGATGATTGTGTGTATACAGAGATAAATGAGGAAACAATTTGCAGGCAGACATTGATTAAGTACTCGAATGGACATAAAATAATAAAATTAGGCATAATGTCAAGAATATGAAGGCAGTGATATTCACTCGAGGATAAAGAGTAGACTCGTGTAAAAATGGAGTGAGTAGGAGGTGTGGGAGGTGACAGAGTACAAGTCCATATTTTAAAAGTGTGCCTGGGCTAGAGGGCTTATTCTAAGTTATTCATTTCGTTTCATTTCGACAAAAATCTTCGTTACTTCTCGAATTTTCGTTACTTCTCGAGAGTTGGTATTCTAATTGCTCGCAAGTGTTCGTTTGACGTCACTGCATTCGTTATCTATGGTCGAAACGAAACGAAAACTTGTGTAGTGATGGGAAATGTAGTTCGTTTGGCAGACCAAGGTCGTTCAGAACTATTCACACAAGTGAACTGGTCTTTGGATGCAGTTCATTTGAACTATATAGTTCACCATCTGAAAAAGTTCAAGTCTAGATAGGGATTTGTACATATGTTGTCATAAATCACACGTGCAATGTTCAGACGCGTATTTAATGGTTTTTAATGCTTTTGTCATAATTGTTATACGGCCTATGTTTCGAACTATAACCTTTATTGTGCCATCATGGATTGCCGATATCTATTCTGTTCTAGCACAACTTCAAAATATAGGTGGTGGCGTGTCATTTATCTAAAAAAATATATTTAAGTTACTATTTGTTTTATGTATATTAAAAACATCAAAGAAAAAAAAAGGAAGTTTGATATGTTCAGTTGACAAGTCGCGGAACTGCGGAAGTTTGGAACACAAAACGAACGACGCGAACTGCTTCGTTCCGCGAACTATATAGTTCGACGACAGGTGCGAGCTGTGCTTCGTTCCTCGAACTAGATAGTTCGACGAACGACGCGAACTGCTTCGTTCCGCGAACTGTATAGTTCGACGACAGATGCGAACTGTGCTTCGTTCCATCGAACTAGATAGATCGACGAAAGACGCGAACTGCTTCGTTCCTCGAACTATATAGTTCGACCGATCTATAGATTTTAGTACCTAGGAAGTTCGCCGTCACGATACAGGTCCTCGCGTTTTTCCCTCTCAATCATTAATTGCCTATATTCTGTTCTAAAAAAATTACTTATATTTCTAGACTCTTCGTAGTTAACATAATCAATATAATCCCTAAAACCTTACATATGTATACGCGGTTTGTAACAAATTGAGAACTTCTGAAGACCATCTTCTCTACGATAATATTTAAAAAATATTATATATTGTGACTTCAGAAGTTCATTGTTCAATAAAGTGTAGTCTACGAAATCTGATTGTTGATAAAATGCATTTGTTTAAGTTTAAAAGTGACCGGAAACTATAAATAATCTCTTAAAACA
>PNEQ01123420.1:0-28157 GCA_003012365.1 Medauroidea extradentata
AACGCCACGACTGCTAAACGACTGCCTGACACTGTTTTGGCGGAACATAGAAATGTTAGATGTGAATTTAGACATAATGGAAAGTACAATAATTATCACTAACATATGAGAATTTGACAATAACCACACAAGAAACTAGTGCCTTGTGTAACAATTAAATAATATATACCTAATGTGTGGAGGAAAAAAGTACGTATAACTAATAGTAACAAATGAAAAAAAAGAAGAAAAAAAATGTTTAACTTGTGATAGGCTTAGTTAATAAGTTTGAACTGTCAGTAATGAGATAGCTGATAGTTCAGTCTAGATTCCTTACGAATAATAATTAACATCAACATGTAAATATGACAAAACAAAAACTTACAAATAAGGAGAAGTGGTGTAATTTTTCCACAAAAATAACTAAGCCAGGACAGACTGGATTGGAGCCCCCTGGCTGTCAGGCGTACGGATTCTCTTCTACACGTGAGTAGTTACTTCCCTCTTATTTCC
Source organism: Medauroidea extradentata (assembly GCA_003012365.1). Taxonomy (NCBI): domain Eukaryota; kingdom Metazoa; phylum Arthropoda; class Insecta; order Phasmatodea; family Phasmatidae; genus Medauroidea; species Medauroidea extradentata. The sequence goes on from PNEQ01123420.1 coordinate 493, forward strand.
TTGATTGCAGCTAAGTCATCTTGGCAGGTAACACGGTGTCGGACTTGATTTACTTGCACTAGTACAACAGGGTCTGTAGCGCTGGTGAGGAATGATACGATGTGAGTATGGAACAGCGCTGGAATGAATGGGCGGGGGAAACGGGAGATCCCGGAGAAAACCCGCCGACCAACGGCATCGTCCGGCACGATTCCCACATGCGAAAATCCGGAGACCGACCCCGCCAAGAATCGAACCAGGATCGCCTTGGTGGGAGGCGAGAGGTCTGACCTTTCGGCCACCGCTGCCCCTAGCCTTGGCTTGACTTTATAGCCCTGACGCGATTTGACTTAACTTAACCAAATATAACATAGTATTACCTAAGCTAACCTAACCTTACGTAGGTTACGTTAGTTAATGTTGTTTCTTGTTAGGGTAAGATAGGTAATGTTAAGTTAGTTTGTCTTAGCTTATGTTAGCTTTGGGAAAGTTGCGTTATGTTTAGAGATGATGGTTTACCGCGGGAAATCTTGATTGTTTGCTGGATTTCAACGCACGTTGAGCTTACCAGAAGACTACTGGCTTCAGCTTGTACGTGGACTGTTACCCTATTTGACTGAGCCAATAAGAATCCCGCTATTGTAATATTTGATGCCTATTAGTAGTCTGCAGACAGCTATATTGTGTGAGAAGTATATCACCCAATCATATATGTTGCCAGAAACTACAGTGTTTTCAAGGATATATTGGCACAAAACATTTTCGCGATATACCATCATCTCTTGTTATGTTATATTAGGTTGCTTGTGTAATTTTAGGTTAAGGCAGGGTAGGTCAGGTTAAGTTAGCTTAGACTTACGTAGCTTAAGTTAGGTTAGCTCGGCGGCCACCTTTAAACCCCTGGTTTTAGGTGAAAAGAATTATGCAGCAACTTGTCTCAGTGTCTTACGTGCACATCTGCAGCTCAGCTTCATGGTTATTGGCAGCGTGTCTTTGTGAAGAGACGTCGCTGATAAGCCTGTGACAATGGGAACAAGGTTACCACACGACGCTGAGTGTTGGAAACTCACAATCACTGTCCATGAGACAGAACTGCAGATCTGGACATTAAACATTGAAACAAAGTACTGCAAAATAATTTTTACCAAAATCAGTTACTCTAAATCATGCTGTATATACAGACTGTTCGGAAATTTATATTACAAACTTCTAGGGCTAGTAGAGGGGACCAGCGGTGGCTCGTGGGTTGTTGCCAGGTAGAGCTACAGTTGCCAAGAGCTGTACAGGGTTGTGCGCTGGTTGACTCTACAGCCACTGACATGCTGATGTGCAGGTGCCCCTTACTACTGAGTGCTCACAACACATCTAGTAGCCGGCAAATATTTCATGGTCGTTGGTCTACGGCGCGTTCATCAAGAGTGTACAGTTCCGACTATCTGCAGCCCCACCTGGCAACCCACGAGCCGCCACTGACACGCTGATGTGCAGGTGCCCCTTACTACTGAGTGGTCACAACACATCTAGTAGCCGGCAAATATTTCATGGTCGTTGGTCTACGGCGCGTTCATCAAGAGTGTACAGTTCCGACTATCTGCAGCCCCACCTGTCAACAACACACGAGACGCCAATGGTCCGGAAACGTACAGTTTCCGTGCTACAGCCATTACAATGTGTCGTCACATCGAGCCTCTGTTGTAGTGAGCAGTTTCGTAATATATGGGACACATTCAATGTAGAATAGAGAGAGAGAGAGAGAGAGAGAGAGAGAAAAATGTGTTTTTCACACTGTTGACACAAGTGTTAGTGTGATAAATGAAAGTTTTTTTGTTACGTTGGTAGTTACAAAATAAATTTGATTTTCTTCTGTAATGAGTCAAACGTCACTTAATTCTGTACGTTACGTCACACCTCATTTGACACGGTGCTCATCTGACGTCATACTGCCTATCCGGTTGCAAAACAAAACCGACAAATTTTAATGGCTGTAGCATGGAAGCGGTACGTTTCCGGACATGGCTTCCTGTTCTAAATATTGTCTACTCAGATTCCTCTACTAGCCCTAGATGTTGACACTATGTATGTAAGATAATACTTACGCGCAGGTATCCCCAGGACCAGCTCCTGTCGTCGACTGGCTGGGAGTTAAGCGTCTCTCGCAGGTAGTTGGACGTCTGGCTGACATGACGTAGCGAGTTGAGGCTGTTACGTGTCATCAGCTCAATGCCGGCCGTCGACATTGCCTGCGCCTGCACACAACACACACAACCATTCACTCGCTTTTATATCAAACTTGAATCAGTCATTTCGGATTATTCCAGCAGTTCCTGGAGCAATTTTTAATGGAGCTATGCACATACTGAATTAATGGTTACAGAACTATAAGGAATTTGACTCTACTTAAACCTTAAGAGGGCGTGGTACACAATTCAACGCTCTATAACTGTAGAAAGTTAAACAGTAGCAATCCTAGACAATAGTTTTAGCCAATTGTTTCCAGTGTTACGAACCTCTGTGGCACAATCTCTGACGCCGGAACCTCGTGCATTTAACTGCGGCGCAAGAGATCACGCGTAACGAATTAGTAATTTTGGATAAATATTTACTCGCAATGTTTGCCAATACTATTATCTAGAATTGTCATGAGTATTTCATCCATATTGGCTTCGAAAAAAGCGTAGGAAACATTTTATAATTTCAGCTTTTATTTATCAACCACGCACTCTTTAAGATGCTGTGTCATCTCTTTAGTTAAAGTTTTCCATTTCTTTTTAAAAATTAAGAGTATGTTGAATTATCGACTATGTCTCTTATTGAAAACTTTATCATTTACGATTAGGTGCGTATTATTGGACTAAGTTGGTATTAGGAGTTAGTTTGTTTATTTCATCTAAAATTTTGAATTAACGTAACTATTTCATAACTACGATTTAAAATTTCGAATGCAATGTGCTTGGTGAAAGGTAACATAATTTGCTAGGTCTCTACTGAAATTTTTATCAAATAAACTTTCCCAAATTTGGAATCAGGAAGAAATTACGAAAAATTCATTATGCTAAGTGACACGGGCTCTTAAGAGGCCTCCCTAGATAGGATTCCTTTGTGTGTGAAGGAGATGTGGTAAGGTCACAATTGACAGACGTATGTAATGTATTATCGCCTCTCCGAGAAAGCTACTGAGATGGCGCGCAGTGCTTTACCATTATTCTTTTCTAAAATTTCAAAAATTTTTAAAAATACAAATATATATTTTTTGTTTTTATATATGTCAAATCATATCCTATAGCATTGTTATACGCTAAGAACTTTTTCGGTTTGGTATGTAAGTTGGTTTTATTGGCGTACATAAATTCGTAAAGTGTAATTTTCGACGTTTACGACTCATTACGCAAAAACTATGAGACATACACAAACTTGCTAAGAGGAAGATTGAATCACAATTTATGTCTAAAATAATAAAAAATATCTGGTACAAATTTAAAAATAAAAAAAAGACGTTGAAAACTGAGGGTGATAATCACCATATTGAATTTTTGTGTTTTGTGTGATAACTATCCTTCTGGGTAAACGTATGCAACTTTAACTTAACTGCAGAATAGAATATATATTGGTAGAATTTTAGACACCATAAATATTTTATTTTACGTTATTGTTACAGATAGAACTGCGGTTAAGAAAGTAATAAGAATTTTCTGTAATTCAATCTGTAATAGCAGCAACGGCAAACAAAGATTTATGATGTCCAAAATTCCCTTATAAATGTATTTTATTCTGTGGTCAGGTTAAAGTCGCATACATTTAACCAGACGAAAAGTTATGACAAAATACAAAAATTCAGGATAGTGACAATCTCTCACTCTTAAGAACTTAATTCCGAACTACAAGTTTGTGGTGAAACTGGTTGGTTCACTACTGCGGCAGTAGCCAATGAATGACCACCTGATGACCCGTGATTGCAGTCTATCCTATAGGTGCAGGGTCACAGATTTTCGTGAAAGGACTTTTGCACCACTTTTGTACCAATACCTTACGTGCATTTGTGCAGTTCTACTTCGTTGTTAAGGAGCCCGCCCACTGGCCGTGTGTTTGTGTGAGTGAAGCTCGGGCGCCAAGGGCGATGTCGACCGGCTCATCTGGTGCGGTATCTCCTCTACCATAAGACACTGTAACGGCGTGCAGTGGTATCGTAGGTCACCTGCTTGACAGACATTTTAAATGGTGACCCCATCTTTTTATTGGTGGAGTGTTTAACGTAACGTACAATATACCTTGCTATAGTAGATTCACGCGAATTCCATGAGCAGTTGTTTAGATATAATATATTCAAAATGTCATTTTTAGACATTTTGAGGGACTACGAAATGATGATTAACGTGATGTTATTCGACTTTACCATTCCTGCATATTTTAAAGTTTTTGTTCTTTTCGTAAACGCACAAGTTAGAAACACATTAATACGGTTCTTTTAAAAAAATATTTCTGCCAGCACGTTGCTACACTGTTTACATGGTAGGCGACTTCCTTAAGGGTGTTCAAGAGCAATAAAATAATAATTATATATTTTTATGAAATACTGTTAGTTTTGTAGACGATACTTGTGAGTACATTTCACTCTTACGAAACAATAGTTTTCTCATAGCGATGCATCAAAGTCAAAATTTGCATGTTGCCCTGCCATGCAAATAGTGAAAACCAACTATCCTACTCAAACAAGATAATTCTCTGTGAACTTACATCCCATGAGGTATGCAATAAAACACTTAAATAACCCATACGTAACATTTTGAATTTAAAAACAAATCGTAAAAGTACAGGAAAAAGTTGCAAATTCAGCATTTTTTTAAAAATACAAAACATGTTAGCGGGACTTTTTCAAATGTTTTATTACGTAGCCCATAGTATGTTATTTCACTATGAATTATTTCACGTACGTAAGTCAATTGCGTTTCTATATTTGCATGGCAGCAGAACGTGCAAATTTTGACTTTGACGCTCTGGAGGGGAATACGTGCTTATTGCGCACACACCAGAATTATAATTTATATTCGTTGTAGAGCAAGAGTAAACACTCAACGTAATTTCAATAGAATATGTCAAGTTTAACACAAGTACTTCAACTACTGAGAAATTACTGCATTACAGTTTTAAAATTTTCGCATGAAAGTTTCCGGCCAACATGAATAATTACGGGAGGCTGTGAGATTTCAAAAATGTGGTCATGTTGTGCTTAACTCTCCTATATTTTCCCTCAAATGCTCCCCGGCGCATGATTTATTTTAGGGGTACTTTCAGCTCATTTTCAAATACTGTGGTAATATTGCCCCGACATGTGAACTATAATTAAACTTTAATATATCAGTACTAGCTTTTTTCTGGTTTACTTTGTTATATTGTTTTAAAATACTGTCCGACCATGTGTGCTTTTACTACTGTTTTTTATTAAGACGTAAGCACAAAATAACACCTACTGGAATCCTTATTTTAATTTCTGACATTGCATCCTAAGTGACGTGTTAGATGTTCGCAAGGGATGCGAAATTATTCCATTACTATTACAGCGTTCTTAATACAACTCTCACTTGTTTCGCTTGGCTAATTATCTCCAGCCGACAAGAAAACGTACTTAACCCGTTGTGGTGACTAATTACAGACACTCGGCGAGTAAAATTAAGTGTCGGAGTTTTTCTTTAGTAGGTGATTCGTTAGAAGACTTGTGAGGAAGACAGTCGTGCGGACTACAATTAATCTAGATGGCTATTTATTTTCTTTATATTGCATATTATAACCACTTTTAGATTGCAGATTATAACAAGTTGGCATCTATGCATATACCTTGACAAGACAATATATCATATGCATTAAATTACCATGGATTTTAAAGAAACTCAAATCATATACAACAATTTTTGACATGAAAAGGGGAACATTAAATAAATAATTATATATATATATATGCATGTTTGGAACGATGAAAATGAAAAAGTCTTTGACAGTAAATTAGCCACGTTAAAAATACAGAAACAGATTTCTTACCTACCACCAAAACGTTATGTCCTGGTTAATCAAACCCATTATGCTAATTAAGAGGTAATTTGATTGTAAAAGTTTACGTGTGAAATCTGTATCGTAGAATGAGCCAAAGCGGCGCTATTTCGAATGAGTCTTTTTTTATGTGACTGTGCTGACTAACTTACACACACACATACATATATACATACACACATATAAATACATTTAAAGTGTATAGGCCTACTGCTGTGAATATCGAACAACATTTTAGGTAAATCTGTACTGAAACTGTAAGCTCGTTCTTAATTTCAAGCTTAGTAGATATCCACGTTCTCCGTTACGGTTCACAACCGACGCCAAATCATTCTGTATTTTTCCCCCCTTCTTCCCCAACCGTTGTCCACGATGTAAACCATTCATTAACAGAGTTTCTAATTGCCGAGTAAAATTTATCTCAGAAGTGAGATGGTGTTGTGAGGGGGAGGAGGGGTAGAAATTATTTACAACTCAAAATCTGAACCCGTTAGACGGGAACGTGCAATTTCCCTCCGAGATAATCGGCCCGGCCGGTGATTAGTCTATAACGAGCGTTACGTAATCGCGTACCCCGAGGAGACAGCTGGAATGTAGAGGAGGGGGAGGAGGGTGTTAGTAACCAACCCATAACTAAGGTGAACTGCGAATAAGAACCACTCGAGCCTGTAACATTGTCTCCCGAGGCATTTGCGAAAAGTAACCTGTTAAGAGTCGGCTAGGTGTGCTCAGAAAGCAATCAAGTGATCAGTTGAGAAAGAAATGTTTCGTCAGTTCAACGACCTGCATGCTAGAATATATTGTCCTGTGTATAATGTATATACTCAAGCCCCGAGCACAGACTAAATAGTAATACAGACGCGAAGTGACGTGGCGGCTCAATTGATACGGGTGATCGCCGCTTATTAGCTGCTCGAGGTTGTTGATACCAGCCCCGTGTATGTTTGGATCCTGCATGTTACTGCAGGTTCCTATTGGCCTGGCTGCCGGGTAGCAGGGCAACTGCCTTAAGAGTGCGTGGTAAATAAATAAACGCTGAAAACATCAATTGATTTCTACGTTTTATTCGAAGCCAGTATGGATAAAATACTCAGTGACAATCCTAGATAATGGTATTTGCCAACTTTATGACCTGCCCAGTGATAATTTTAATGGCCGCGGTATTTTGACCGTGAAAAGGTAGCATAATCATTAATTTATTAATTGTGGACTTGTATGGATGGTTGGACGAAATATTGACTGTCTCATTTTTATTATTAGAATTTAAATGCTTACATTTTTTTTATTGGACGAGAAGACCCTATAGATATTTATTTAGTTAGTTTTATTTATTTTTGGTTTATTATTTTTACTATCTTTAAATGTATTTTCTTGGGGTGACATAAGGATATAACTAACTCCTTATATTTTTATTCATTTATTTATGTTTATTTGACCTTGTACTATTGATTTAAGATTTAAATACCTTAGGGATAACAGCGTAAGTCATTTTGAGAGTTCATATCAACAGAAGAGATTGCGACAGTTAAAATATCCAATCACTGACCATGAAGCAGAACTGCAGATGTGCACATAAGGCATTGAAACTAAGTGTTGAAAAACTTTTTCCCCATAAAATAGTGGCTCCGCTAATAGACAATAGAATGTGACTTGGGGCAGGAAAATTTCGCGAATTCAATTACCAGCATGCTAGCATTCACTGTCCCATGCATACTCAAGCCCCGTATATTTGTTCACTGCTCCACTGAGTAGCAGCTATAGTGAACAAACGGTCGGTGCTTGAGTATGCGTAAGATAGAAGATTCTAGCATGAAGATCATTGAATTCGCGAAATTTTCCTGTCCCTAACTACGACCAGTGCGTATACAGAACTGAGAAATCTAGGCTGCTGTCAGATGAACCCGTGAAATTCACGCAAATCTACTAATAAGCAAACGAGGCAGCCGAAATACGCTTAAGGTCAAGATACGTAATTTTTTTCACATCGGTTTAGAAAACATTAAACTTTTCTAACGGAATACTCTGTAAAAATTCCACAGTAAAAGCAGTCACTCGTTGCAAAATTCTACGTAGTCGTTTTACAAGACATAGCACGGTTCGTTTGAAAAAAAAAATTGTTAGACTCATAACGAAATGGGTGATACTTTAGGTGCAAAAATAATCTGAAAAATAATGGGTACGTCATGAATGTATATCACAAAATTGTTTGTTCCAACATACCCTTGAAAACGCTGTAGTTAATTGCAACACATATAACTAAGTGTTGTACATCTGACACAACATAGCTGCCTGCACACCAATTACAGGCGTCAAATATTACAATATCGAGATTCTTATTGGCTCAGTCAAATAGGGTAAGAGCTTCACACATAAGTTAAAGCCAGTAATCTTCTGGTAAGCTAAACGTACGCTGAAACCCAGCAAACAGTCTTCAAAAACTCCTTCGATTATCTCGTGAGTCACTACTGGAGCGAGCTGCCGGAGTCTCTTAAGAAGATGAAATCTGTAAATTTTTTTAAGAAAAATTGCTATGCAAAGTTGTTGGCGGAACAATACAGCAAATAGTTTCTTTATAGAAATAATTAGAACAAAGATAAATTGGTTATTTTTTAATTGAACTTTACGTTAGATTGTAGTACACAAATTTGTTATGTTTAAATTAGTATTATTACAATGCAAGTGATAGTATTGGCACTTTTTCTCTAAATTCCTATGTAACTGTCAAATTTTTTTTGCGCAATTCTTTAATTTCTTTTTTTTACTAACTAATTCTTTTTAAATGTACTTCTTTATGTATTAATGTGTATTTATGTATAAGGTAAAACACTTCAAGTTGTAAACCGGCCCCGAGTTGAATCTTGTAGTGTATAAATAAATATAAATATAAAAATGTAAATATATAAAAAGTTTTTCCTCGATAAACCATCATATCTAACTATGAAGTTTATTGCTTTCAATGAAATTAGGAATGAATTATGATATATTTGTAACAAAACAATGTAGGGTTTCTTCGGTATGAATAATTTGTTGCTTTAAAAAGATATTTTCATAATCACTGTAAAACTACCGGAAGTGTCCTTATAGTGAGTGCAATCAAGCTTCTACTGATTTTTTTTTTTGCCAGGAAATACGAGTATTCCTACTTACGACGCAGTGACGTGTATACAGCTTACGCAGAAATTAGTTCCAGGAATTCCAGGGAGTCGGTACTTAACGCAGTAGTGACGTGTGTAACACTGAGGAACAAGCAGGCACATTGTGACACCAGTCCACGAGCGTGTGACAGCGTCACCTAAGTGACCTCTGACCTAGCGGTCACTTGGGCGTCGCACGGGGTCAACACGCCGGAGATCAGCAGCGTTCGTCGTAACAATCCACAGTGCGCCCCGAGGTCAGTTCAGCGGGCAGCGCCCCTCCCCCATCACATTCCCAACACGAGCCAATCATATCAGCGCCGTCCTACGCCTAGGGCCATCCAGCTTCGGCCACAGACTAAACAGTAATACAGACGCGAAATGGCGAGCTGCTACGGGCGAACTTCGCCGCTTATTGGCTGCTCGAGGTTGTTGATACCAGCCCCGTGTATGTTTGGATCCTGCATGTTACTACAGGCTTCCTATTGGCCTGGCTGCCGGGTAGCAGGGCAGCTGCCTTACACTGATTGGCAGTAGGTGTCTCCGCCATGTTACTGGCCAGGGAAGCCATTTTGCTGACGTGTGTGACTGAGTTCGCTGTTCTACTGGCTATTTCACTTCTGTATACCTAAATATTCTGTGCCATTGTCGTTTTGTCATCCCTGCCTTCCCCCACGGACACACGAGCGTTTGACACATCAAAGAATTTGGCATTTTATTGGAGACGACTTCAACATCATGATATGGTTCGATTGATAAGTTACTCATAATAGTGGACAAATAATGAAAGCATGTATGCATCTTCGGAATCACCGAAAGCTCAGTAACGTGATATTGGTCGTTCGGAATAAAGTGTGCACTATAGATTTAACCTTTAAAAAATATCACTAGTCATTATTACTGCATATAATTAACTATAACTATAGTTCTCTTAGTGCCGGTATGGTTGGCAGCGAATTGCCGTATATAATTCCGTCTATTTTCGTATTTAAATGCAACAATACTGAAATAACGTCAACTAAATTTGACATATTTGTGTTTTGTATAATTAATAAACCTTGTTTTATCAAACTATATAAGTTCATACTGACTGCACAATTTATCTTACACGCAAAAACGTCAAGTGATGTGTCCAGAGAGATTAAATTTTTCCCATCGTTAGCCGTTACGCACGTAAAGATACAGATTGGCATAAATAAGACATTTAGCAGGGCTGTTTCGAGTGCTCACTTTACCCTGAACCGCCTATATAATGGTCTATGCAACACTTTCAAATACGTAATTTGGAAGGAACACATTATGTTCGCATTGTCAGTTCATTGTGCTGGTAGAATCTTCAGTAATGCCTAAACTCTAGCCTTATTATTTTGTTCATTTGTTGCTGCCCAAGAAATACCATTCGCAATTTCAACCTGGACAAGGTAGTAACGAATTCTTCCCTTGATTCAGTGCAGTATTCTTGTTCATCTGGGGAACTTGAGGGCGTTGTAAAATAAACTGGAATGCACACATTTTTAAAATCTATGATAGTCTGACACATATTAGCTTAAATTGTCGATAACATAAACATAATCATGGCCATAATTATTACAGTATTCATGCTCTGACATAGTAACCGTTTGAAACTGTCACAAATATAATAGCATTACTATTACGCCAATTTATAAGCAGTAATAACAAAAAAAAATTGTGGCCTGAATTTTTAAACATAACACATTTAACAAGACGTTATGAAGTGGAAATAATTTCATAACTTTGCGTCGCCATACCTACTAGAACAACAATTAAGTTTTAAACTATAAAAACTGCAGTAATGTGCAGGGGATTATTTATGGCTAATTTTGAAATGCCCAATTAACCGCCTACCAGCTACACGAGTTTAAGACCCATAAGCAGATCAGAGCACGACCCTATTTTCTTTTTAAGATATTCAAATTTAGGCATGAATAATGCAGAGAATACGTGTGATTTACCGTAAAACCTTGTAGAAATCCTGAAAATTAACGTTTGCCTTTTTCGGAAAGTAGTCCGAGTGAAGTAAAGTGGATATCCTGGCGCCACTAACAACGTGACGATGACAAGTTAGAAAATGGTTATGAAGAAGTTGGACTTAATTTTACGCAACATTATAAGTAATAATTACAACTGTTCCATGTCGTTTTCGAAACGAATTTATTGACCGAAGTCACGGGCCGAGAAAAGAGGCCAATTTAATCCCGACTGCGTACAATAGCAGTTCCTACGTAACTTGGGGTTTAATTGAAAATGATTTCAGTTCACTGGCTGATACCTTCGAGTGGTAAATTTGGTTAAACTGAAGTTTTGTTGGTAACAATGAAGTTTTCAACAATACACATTTTGCTAAATATGTTGCTTTCTGCTGTACATGGAAGTAAATGTTTGGGAATTTCTCTTTCCTTAATTAAAATATCTTCTTGTGAGAACCAAAAATGTCTACTAACAGTTGGCAATCAAATAAACAAGTATGCACTTATAAATACATTTTTCTTCAGCACGCGATACCTCGTCTTGGCGATGTTCCGTGCTTCGAGTTTGTCGGGGAAAAGATTTTTGAGCTATTTTCTTTCAGTCCCTTATTTTTTATTTGTGTCTTACGTGCACATCTGCAATTCTGCTTCAAGGTTATTGGCAGTATGTATATGTAAAGAGCCGTATCTCATTTGACTGAGCCAATTGCAATAACGTTCCTGCAACACCACACGTCTGTGATTTGCCGGTAGAATCACAATTCTCGTGAGAATTAAAATATCCAATCACTGACCACGAAGCAGAACTGCAGATGTGCACGTAAGGCACCGAAACAAAGTGGGACAAAATTCTTTTCGCGAAAAATAGGGGTCCCTAGCAATACGTATGTTACCAGTACACTGTAAAAAAACTTCCTAAAATGTTTAGGAAGTTATTAACCTAACCGCAGTATGGGGCAGGTACCATACTTCCGCCTCGTAAAAATGCAAACTGTTACACTTGTTACAATACAAGTCTGGTGACTTTAGTATACATTTGACTGTTTTATAAAAATGTTTAGGAGTGCTACCATGGATGTCTAGGAAATAATTCTACCATACCTATACTTTCTTAGCGCTTCTATACGCAAGTGTGAAAAATTTTCAAACTATTTTTTAGAGTGTAGTAGAACTCCAAGGCAAGAGAGAGAGTTAAAACATCCAATCACAAGGGACGTGAAAAATTCTCGTTTTCTTTTACCCACACTCTAAAATTCCAGCAACTTTAAGTTCGTGTCACTTTCGCAATTGGCCCTTGACTTATCTGACATCCGGCGGAAGTCTCTGAGCCAATAATACAAATATACCTCAACGTGCCCCACACGACTGTGTCAATGAGCAGCTGATAAACAGATAATGTCTACACAGATATTCTTGGAGGCTAGCCTACAGGTTAGTGAACCCGCGAATTTGACTCTTCTCAACCAATCACTGACCATAGAGCAGAGCTGCAGACGTGCGCATAAGGCATTGCAACCAAATGATGCAAATGTATTTTCTGAAACATGTCTCTTCTACTCCCTCTACCACGAACCACTCTGCACACCTTCTCTAAAAATGTTCTGTCAACTGCCGAAGTCGTAGAACCCCCTACACTTCTTACCCTCTACGAAAACCCACGCATCGCCTGTTGGTATCACTTTACCCTGTCCATAAACAATATGCACCGTCCATTGGTGCTTATGTATCGTTCCTCTCATTGGCTACCACGAGACGTGACGAGTTCGTACACCAGACATAAAGCCGAAATTCTATTGGCCATAGCGTCCAACATTCGTCACCGCCCCGCATAGCCCCCAGTGTGGTGGGGAGAGGAAACGATGTTATGTCAACTGACGAGGTCGTAGAACTGACATAGCCCCATATTTTCACCGCAAACTCGCCGCTCATTCCATTGCTAGAGCCAGTGATTTTTGGTGAAAATAATTCTGCAACAATTTGTTCCAGTGCCTTACGTGAACATCTGTTTCTCAGCTTCAAGGTCAGTGATTGGAAGTTTTCAACATTCGGCGTCTCGGGCTCCTACCCGCAAATCACGGACGTGTGGTGTCGCGGTAACATTGGTCTGGTTGGTGCCGTCAAATGAGCCACGCCTCTGCCCTGTTATATTCTGCCAATAACCACGAACAATAGTTGCAGGTGGGCACGCAAGGCATTGACACATGTTGTTGCAGAATTCTTTTCACCAAAATTCACTGGCTCTATCCATTGCTCCCCAATCTGTCAGGATGTGACCCTCTGTGAGAGTATACACAAGCATGCCCCACACCACGCAGTGTCTTAGCCAAGACATCCCTGCTGGCAGGGAATAAATTATGGCGATTACAATGCAGATCTTTGAGGAAACGTGATAAAGCACTTTACGGACTTCAAAAAATTGGGATGGATCTGTACACCTAGCTGACTAGGTTACCAACAGAGAGCAGGAATGTGTAGTTTCGGCAATAAGTGACCAAAGCATCACAAACGTAAAAATTCAAATGTTTATCACACGTCTTTTAAGGAAGTTTGAAGCCTTAGTGTTGTGAAGTAGTGTAGGATTACCAATTTAAGGAGCAAATGAATTGATGTATGTGTACTAACGTTTCCGTTCTGTTGACGACACTGACAGCAGGAGCACCTTTTGCCAGCTGATATAGAACCTCAAGATTTGTAGGGACTGGAAAATTCATGAATCCAATTACCCGCATGCTAGAATCAATTGTAGTATGCATACTCAGGCCCTGTATATTCGATCATTGGCTGTTGTTCCACTGAGTAGCAGCTAATGTGCAAGTGGTCTGTGCTTTAGTAGGCCTACGCATAGGATAGTTGATTATAACAAGCAGGGCATTGAACTTGCAAAATGTTCCTGTCCCTACTGATTTGTACGCCGGAGAAAAAGAGGAAGGTCGTCATATAAAATAAATAATTTTCATACGTAAAGTGAGCCATTTGTCTAGTAAATTGTCGTATAGGCGTACCACATTTGTTTTGCCATGGTAGCCATTACGAAACTTTTTCGTAAATACAATAAACTTATGTTGCCTACTTTGCTAGTTATTATTATTTGAACACCACGAATTGACTGATGTTAGGCATCCAAGCCACAAACGTAAAGAAAATTATAAAAAATCAGTCACTAACGCCAGTAGCTAAGCAAATCAAACCAAATAGAGGTAGGATATATGAAAATGAGAGTGTATTATTGTTCACGTTCTACTTTTTCAAATGTGGGATGGTCGCTTTCTGCATAACACCCAGTGGCGGCTCGTGTGTTGTTGCCAGGTAGGGCTGTAGTTGCCAAGAGCTGTACAGACTTGTGCGCTGGTTGACTCTACAGCCACTGACACACTGATGTGCAGGTGCCCCTTACTACTGAGTGGTCACAACACATCTAGTAGCCGGCAAATATCTCATGGTCGTTGGTCTACGGCGCGTTCATCAAGAGTGTATAGTTCCGACTATCTGCAGCCCCACCTGGCAACAACCCACGAGCCGCTACTGATAATAATATTCAACTTTTCTGCCATATTCCTGTATAATATACATCTGGAGAGTGCATGCATTTATTTTAATTCATATAGACATCCAGTATGTTTACATGTTATTTCACGAGCCAACGCAATTAGATGTTAGTTTTGTATCATGACTTTGAGACTTCAAGACTCAAATTGGTTTGAATCCCGTTTTCATAACCCGAAACACTTCGTGGAGACAGGAAAATTTTCTCGAAATAGTTACAGAACAAGCTAAAATCCAAACCCATTTCTACTACGAAGTCATATAACAAAGGAGAGCTGATTAGAAATCGGAGGAGGGGGGGGGGGAGCAAAACCCAGCAACATGACTAGGGACAGGAAAAATTCGCGAATTCAACGACTTGCATGTTAGAATCAACTATCCTATGGAAGCCCAGACCATTAGTACATTATCTGCTATTCAGTGGAACAACAGGCAATGGACAAATAGTATACGGGTCTTGAGTAGGCATAGGACAATGGATTCTAGCCTGCAGGTAATTGAATTTGCGAAATTTTTCTGTTCCTTAATAGGTCGTGGGACATAATTCAACGCTGAAAGCATTAATCTATAACTGTAGGTTTCTTGAAGCCAATTTGCGAAAATTAAACAATAGCAATCCTAGACAATAGTTTTAGTCAACGTTTTAAACAAAATTGTTTCCAGTGTTACGAACTTCTGAGGCACAATATCTGACGCCGGAACTTCGTGCATTTAACTGCGGCGCAAGATATCACACGTAACAGATGAGTAATTCTGGATAAGTATTTACTAATGAAGTTGGCAAATACCATTATCTAGGATTGTCATTGAGTATTTTATACATTTTGGCTTCGAAAAAAGCGTAGAAATCAATCGAAGTTTTCAGCGTTTATTTATCTACCACACATTCTTAGTTTTGCAGTGGTTTCGAAAATAAATTTTTAAACGCAAATTAATACAAACATCAAAAATTCACCCTTACAGTTTTAACACTTATCATCATTTGTATCTGAATTTTTCTGTTGCAATACACCAAACGGATTTTTAGATTTTTGCCCCTGAAATATTATATATTTTGTTGTCAAAATAAGTCAAAAGGAAGCAAAATAATGATTTGTTAGCAAACGGCACATGATTTAAAAAGACGCTCTGGCAAAATTCTATATCGTATGACTGTACACAGTCTCAAATTTTTTCAAAGCATTTGGTTAAAAAATATTCGTGTTATTTGCAATTGTTTGAAATAAATGAAAGACCATGGCCTTAACGTGACAGTTCATCATTCTCGCTGGAATATAACTTTATAATTGGTTGCTGCTTGCGTTTTGTACAAATATAAACTCATCTTGTACGTATATCGCGAAGATTATTGATGTAGAGTTCTTAATACTTATCAGGCCTAGCATGTATAACGGTAAAACATCTGAAACGAGAAATTAATGAGTAGGTAAATGATTAATGGCAACTTAATGTACATAGTAATTTTAATTTAATTCCTAGTATAATCAGGTCGTTAAGTTACAATTACGTGAGGAAGTGATGTAGTTGTCAGGCAGAATAGAATCCAGCCTATTTTCACGGTTAAGTGGACGCCCCTCCCACACCCCTGATTGGCCGAACAACCCTCAGTGGGCGCGGCATCCACTTACTTGAGCGCGTGTAGACGAGTGCATCAAGTTGTTAAGTGCACAAGTAGTAATTTTCGCGTCGCGCTTGACAAGGCTTTTAGTTTTTTTATTATTTTACATAAAAGAGCATGAGGCAAAGTGGACTAATGACACACGTGACATTTGTGGAACTTTATTTATGCCACGACAGTTTGTGTAATAAACTTGATATGGCACAATTCGTAACTATTTTGCGTCCAATTTGCTGCCCTGCAACACACGTTAACTGAAATATCCTGTTTTTTTTAACCGTTAACCGGGTTACTACAACCTTGTAGAGTAACTTTGTCCACGCAAAATTTCGACGTTTGTGTCGTTTAGCGAAGACAGTTTCAAACGTTAACTGTATGGAATAAAAAAATATTTTAACACTTACCTATTTTTTTACCTAAAGATCCCAAAATTGATATTATGAATAGTCAAAGTTACCCCCTCCCGGCCCATATTCCCCATCCCAGAAAATGGGCCTAGTTTAATTGGTTTACGGAACGTCAAACGAGCAATCCAACTTCATGAACGAATGATTTGCCTGAATGACCCTTTTGTATGCACAGGAGAATTTCGCGAATTCAATAGCCCGCAAGCTAGACTCCATTGTCCTATGCACACCCAAGCTCTGTCTATTCGTTCATTGGCTGCAGTTTCACTGAGAAGCAGCTGGTGGACAAATGCCGGGGATTGAGTATAGGTAGATATGACGGTTTATCGCGGGAAAAGTTCCAGTTCCTATTTGTGAGTGCTGTACCTGCTGCACTGCACAGCTTGTGATCTGTTGTTCTCTAACTGTACAAGCGGTTAGCACGTAAAAGCACCACGAATTATTTTCTTAATTATTTCTGACTTTCAGTCTTCGAAAACGTGTAGAGACAGCTGTCATCCAATCACAGTAGGTAGTTACAGTGAAATGAGTATATGTTCGTAACACTCAACGTAACATACTAAGAACTATGCTGTGTTCAGTTGGTTGTTATAGTAAGTCAGCAGTGTTCGGTTAGAAAGTTATAGATAGAGACCCGGACATTTAGCGAATTCATTTGCATAAACGTTAGGTTTCAGTCTCCTGTACACGTTCAATACTTACGCGATTGGGCCGCAGTAAATGAAACTGTTACCTGGGGACTGTGAACCAATAGTAGACCTGCATGAAAACACTCACAGACTGCCGAGTTACCTTGTCACATGTACAACTATCCACTCACTGGAGCAGCAGACAATATACTAGTATATGAAGACATGGTGTATATAGGACTGTGGAGTCTAGCCGGCTGGTCGTTGAACCTGCGAGATTTCCGGGTCTCTTGTTATAGAATACAAGCGACTCGGTTAGCACTAATTATCTCTAGCTAGAGCCACGATTTTGTCGCTGAAAGATTTTTGCATCATTTTGTTTAATTGTTTTTTGTACAAGACGGCATGTCAACTCCATGTTTATTGGCAGCGTGTCTTTGCTCAGATACGTCACTAATTTGACTGCACCAATCAGACTAAGGTTATTGTAACACATGCGTCTGTGATTTGTCAGTAGAAACTCCCAGACAAGCGAGAGTTAAAACATTCAATCACTCACCATGAAGCACAATTGCATATGTGCATGCGAGGCTTTGAAACCAAACGGAGCAAAAATCTTTTCGCCACAAAATCGTGGCTCTATCGATAGCCAAGAATTGGAAGTTTACACATTTACATGATGCACACTTCCAAGTCTCGTTCCTACTTAATTTATTAATTAATAACAATAAAATTAATAAATCATATTAATAATACACATATTTAATTAAATCAATTATTATTTATTATTATTAATATTATTTATTATTGATAATTAATTCATTTGTAAGGAAAACACAATAATGGAAAAAGAAAAAAAATTACAGATCTGATCGTTACCAAACTTCACATGATCACACGCTGTGCTAATCTGAAGATTGCTTGAAAATTTCATCAAAATACCCTCCAGTCGTTTTGGAGTCCATACGGAACATACATACATATATCAATGTTTATATGTATAGTTTTCAGATTTAACAAAGTTCATTACAGTGCATACTAAAACTCAATTCTTACGTACAAAAAACTCATCATTTAGACCTATTTTAGTACACTCACGGATTACGTTACAATTTACGTAGTGGACTAAAATGCAAGTTGGAAGAATGCCTAAATACATTCCCACCTTAAATGTCACGGGATTTTATTTATGCTATTTAAGTAAGTTTTATTTTTTATTATATTTTTTTTTTTACTCCTGGAAGTGAACAGATATCGCAAAACCGTTACACAGAAATGTTGGAAATAGACTGTACTATGTAGCCTCATTTGTTCAAAACATTAGTTTTAATAATTTTGGCTAATTTTTGACTTGAAGAAAATTAAATTAAAGTCGATAATTAACCAAATTTTTAGAAAATACGGTTTTGAAAAACTAGACTACATAGTACAAATAATTTCCCACATTTCTATGTAACGGTTTTGTGATATCTGCTCCATTTCAGGAGTAAAATAAAATAAAACTTTCTAAAATAGCATAATTAGGAACCCGTGACCTTAAATACATGAACTTTAGAATACTAAATGAGTGTCAGGTTAACTCTTGGTCAACTGAAGGGCCGACTGTAACGCGGCCTTCGCTTCGTGGATGTAATCATGAACCAGCCCTAACTAACGACCAAGCAGGCCGGTCACTGCTCCGCTGATCAGGTAGATACTCGGGACCTGATCTGATCAGGATCGCCAGTGGATTGAGGAGGGGGTGTGAAGCTCGGGGAGGGGGGGAGGGGAGATGGCTAATTGGCGTTCTTGGCCTCGACGGGTGGGCGGGTACACACGTCACATTATTCAGGACGCTCGGGTTATTTATTTATTTTTTCTACCCTGCGGGTATTACCCAGGTCGCGAAACCGCGCACCTGTCTGCTAATTCGCTTTTCTTGTATGCTGTACGTCAGACGATTCCCCCTTTTTTTTCACCTTCATCATCCTCCCTTACTTGTTTACATTCCCTCGGGTGGTGAGTGTGAATGATCTTCCTATGCTGATGAACGGCGGCGTGCCAGTCAGAGAATGTAGACACCAAGGAGTTGCAAATACTGGGTGTTCAAAAGGTGGCGCAATATTATCCTGTAGGTTACAATAGGTGTTGAAAGTGGCCACATTGCAATTCACATAATTGAATACAGTGCTGCATGCTCCTAAAGACATGCTGTAGCATTTGTTGCGTAATGATCGTTCAATTTCGGCCTGCAAGTCATGAATGGTGAGAGGATGATTCATGTAAGCAGCATCCTTTAGGTACCCCACCAGAAAAATTGTGGAGGGGATAAATCAGGAGACCAAGGGAGCCACAACTCCTTTGAAATAAATGGTAAAATCAATTGTAAAAAGGAGTCACATTTTCCCATACGGTTGCGTAAACTTTTGAACACTCTTTACAAGAGTCGGTGCTCGCTAGTCTCGTCTATGTATTAGTTACTGTACACGGACTTTTGATACTTTGTATTGCTAGTTTCACATGTACGTACTATATGAGTTTATTGATAGAGGCCTGCAAATGTATTATAAGAAAGAACAACACTTGAGAGTACACAAAGATCTAACGCCAGAAGCAACTTACGACACGGAGTGTAAGTTAGGCCAGTAAATTATAGCCTGACATCAAAATAATACAGAATAATTTGCAGGCCTACACTGTAAAAAAACGTCCAAAAATGTTTAGGAAGTTATTATCCCAGACGCAGTATGGGACAGTTACCATACTTCTGCCTTGTACATATGCACACTTTTACACTTGTTACAATACAAGTCTGGTAACTTCAGTATACATTTGACTGTTTTATAAAAAATAGTTTAGTAATGCTACCATGGATGTCTGGGAAACTATTCTACCATACCTACTTTCTTAGCGCTCCTATACGCACTTGTGGTAAATTTACTAACTATTTTTGGAGTGTATACATGTATGCTTCAAGAAAAAAATGTTCCATTAGAATAAAAAAAATCTAAGGAACAACAAGAATAGTAATTGTCTGTGGTGGCAATGCAAGACTTACGTTACTGAATCTAACCAAGTGTTTTCCTGAATTAGCAGTCCCTAAGTGAAATGTATTGTTGACGCGACTGAAGAATTCTTTGTAAACAAGTGGAACTTTTTTTTTTTCAGATAATGATCAGGGCTGGATTGATACATATAAGCGTCCTAGGCCTGTCTTAGCACCTCTTGTTTTCCATCCTTCATCAACAACTTGCCTCCTTGCCCGTTTTCAACGCCACATTATTTTTAATTACTCTGTATCCTCTCGCTATGCATAGCAATAATAGTAATGTCAAAATAACTGCTTAATTTAGCTATAATGCAGTTATTTGGAAATTACTGTTAACCATATACCAGACGGAGCATTAGTCAACAGCGTGAAAATTGAAGCCATTAAAATTTTTACTGGTCGTTATTGGCACTGATAAAAACAGCGACGTTCTCCTCGCTAATGCCAGCCTCCTTAGCGCGGTCAGTAGCATGCCGGCCTACGGTGCGAGAGGTCCTGGGTTAGAATCCAGTACGATCATGGGTGTTTGTGTCGTTTTCTTAGGTTTAGTTAGTTTGTAAGCCGTCCTCACTGAGCCTGAAAAGTGCTTGAAACCAGGGAACGTTAACAAACAATATATAAAAAAAATAATCGCTAAAAGTGCGGGCCCCTAGGAATGTTGCGTCCTATGACACGGGCCTAGTGGGCCTAGTGATAAATCCGACCCGAAAGTGATAAAAACTAGAGACATGCAAAATTCGCTGTATTTTCTGACAGCTGAGTAGTCTCTAAGTAGCTATACAGGCTCGTTCGACGTCTCCCGCTGGCCGATATTGTCGTGACTTGCCGCGGAGAATGCTCACACGGTAGAGAGGCCAATTTCTGTAAAGACGTAACACACGTAAATGGCAACACGTTAAAGTTCGTGGCAAAATGAATCTGTTATGTACAGGAAAGTATAGATTAGTCTGCTACCAAATGGTAACGCAAAATCCATGTCTCTAAAAACTACTCATAGTTGGACCCGAATCATCTACGTTTCAAACCCGTACTTTATCAGTCACATTGCGACACCAGTCCACGAGCGTGTGACAGCGTCACCTAAGTGACCTCTGATCTAGCGGTCACTTGGGCTTAGCACGGGGTCAACACGCCGGAGATCAGCGATGTTCGCCGTAACAATCCACAGCTAGCCTCTAGGTCAGTTCAGCAGGGCCACGCCCCTCCTCAATCCCCCCTCCCCATTTACGAGACAATCATATCAGCGCCGTCCTACGCATATAAGGGCCATCCAGCTTCGGCCACAGACTAAATAGTAATACAGACGCGAAATGACGAGGCGGCTCATTTAATACGGCCGCTTATATGCTGCTCGAGGTTGTTGATACCAGTCCCGTGTATGTTTGACTCATGCATGTTACTACATGTTTACTATTGGCCTAGTTCATTGACTGCTGCTCCAGTGGACAGTTGTACATGTGACAAGGTAACTCGGCAGTCAGTGAGTGTGTTCATGCAGGTCTACTATTGGTTCACAGTCCCCAGATAACAGTTTCATTTACTGCGGCCCAATCGCGAAAGTATTGAACGTTTACACGAGACTGAAACCTAACGTTTATGCAAATTAATTCGCTCAATGTCCGGGTCTCTATCTATAACTTTCTAACCGAACAATGCTGACTTTCTATAACAACCAACTGAACACAGCATAGTTTTTAGTATGTAATGGACAGAGGTGCGTAACGGATCTATTACATGTTACGTTGAGTGTTACGAACATATACTCATTTCACTGTAACTACTGTGATTGGACAACAGCTACACGTTTTCAAAGACTGAAAGTCAGAAATAATTAAGAAAATAATTCGTGGTGCTTTTACGTGCTAACCGCTTGTACAGTTAGAGAACAACAGATCACAAGCTGTGCAGTGCAGCAGGTACAGCACTCACAAATAGGAACTGGAAAACTTCACGAATTGATTTTAGAACAAGCTTGATTTAAAACTCGTGTTCGTTTCGTTGACTTCTGAGATTTTATAACATCGCACTGAAGAACTTTGAGCCAATCAAAATGTGAGGGAAAACTAGGCTGAAATTTCGTGCTGAGTGAAAATTACTACTAAGTGGAGCAGTAGCTAATGAACAACGGATCTGAATATACACAGGACAATGGATTCTAACGCACAGTACATTGAACTCATGAAATTGTTCAGTCTGTACTGATAAATATATGGTGCTGCCAGATGAATCCAAGAAATTCAAGCCCCTCTAGTAATAAAACCCAAGAAGTACTCGTGCATCTAAACATAAATTCACCGAATAATTCACATTGTTCAACTCGTACATCTACAGAGAAATAAGAATAATTTTTAAGAATAAAATTCTGTATTGAAATTATACTTCATATTTTAAAATATAGTTATTAGTGGATATATGTTTAACATAACAGTAATTTTATTTACTGTTATCACTAAGAGACATGCGAAATTCAGTTATAATTTGGTAGCAGACTAAACTTCACTTTCCTATACATGACAAAGCATAATCTGCGATTCAATTTACCACGAACTTTAATGTGTCGTCATTTACGTGTGTTACGTCTTTACAGAGATTGGCCTCTCTACCGTGTAAGTATTCTCCGCGGCAAGTCACGACAATATCGGCCAGCGGGAGACGTCGAACCAGCCTATAGTCACTTGGAGTCTAGTCCGCTGTCAGAAAATAACGCGAATTTTGCATGTCTCTAGTTATCACAGTAATAATAGTTTTTTTAATAGTTGATTGCATTAATTCTTTCATTATATAGTAAAAATATTTATAATTTGATTTTTGGCTATATAGTTATTAATGTTCAACAGCTTATTACGAACGCTAAAAAAATAGTAAAATAAAATAAATTATTAAAATTTACTTAATGCTCAAAGCGAAAGGTGCGTATTCGAAAGGGAATTCTTCATGTGTCTGTATTACGACCATATGTTTTGTGCTACATACATTGCGTTGTTTCACACGTTGCATATGTGAAGTTGTCAGTTTGATAACACTGTAGTAGCCATGCCTAGTACAAGCAACATATGTCATTCTGTGGGTTAACTACATACTAATAGGAAAAACAGCTGAGAATTTAGCAAATAAGACGTCCCCGTATTTGACTTAGTAGGACGGTCGCAACTACTGTTCGAAATCAAACCCTACCCTCCCAGACTCACAACGAATACCACCGTGTGGTTCATAACTAGAGGTGATATATCGCGGGAAAAGTTGACTGTTTGCTAGGCTTCAATGTAATATATTCATTTCTGACGCATTTATTTCGTTACTGGCGAGTTGCTATTCGACGGAGCCAATGATAACTCTGGTGCACTACTACTGGACGTCTGTGATTCGTCTGTAAACAGCTACACTGTGCTACATACCCGTCGGCCAACAATTCATGACGCAGAATGCTACATTAATTTGCAGAAAAAGCTGGCAGAAAACATTATCGTGACAAATCACCTTCTCTATTCATAACTTACCATACTAAAGCCACGTTGTAATTGGTAGATACCTACTTTAGGTTACCATATGTGACCAAAATTAGTTCACTAACGTAATTACACATTTAATAGCTTAATACGTCGTTTACTTATGTTACAGAGTTTACTAAATATGTATGCAAAGTAACTGATTACTTTCCAAGCAAATGGTACTAAATTACGTCCGTAAATTACCATTCATAACACTATATTAGCAACTGTACAAAACCCTTCAACTTGAAACTAGATTTTCACTTTTGAAACCATAGGTTTTTACTTTTTTTTTGAGAAAGTTATGACTTCAATAAGAGTTATTTTTTAATAAGAACATCCATTGCCCACTTGTATTAAGTATATATTTCAGCAAAGTGTTAATTTTGACTGTTTTTTGCATACTTTGTTACGTCAAGAAACAATATGACTTCGTAGATGATTTTCGTCATTTTTGAAATCTTCCATAAATCTGGCTTGCTTAAATATATACAGATAATTCAACAAAACTGTCCTATCGGCAATCCCACACGCCAAGTTAACAAAAGATTCAAATTGTTCTGTATTTAGATTGCACAACTAACAAAATCAAATGTAAAACAAATGTAATAAAACTACTTAAATAATCTAAAATGGCGACGAATGTATGATCTTATGAAGCTGCGATACATAAATAAACGTTAAAAACATTTAATGAAGTTTACAGAAACATGAAAGGAAATAAAGTGAGTGAGATATTTTGGTCAGAGCTTAACTTCAAGGTCTTCAGCGCCTGTGAGGGGTGATGAGGTGAGAATGGAGCAGCGTAGGAATGAAGGTGAGGGGGAAACGGGAGATCCTCGAGAAAACCCGCCGACCAAAGGCATTTCAGGCACGATTACCACATGCGAGGGGACTGCCCCCGCCGAGAACAGAACCCAGATCGCCTCGGTGGGAGGAGACTGGTTTGACCGGCCACTGCGGCCCCGAAAGTGAATAACTCGATTGCGATGAAATTTTGGTTAGTTGTTGTGAGGGCGACAGCAAAGGTTTCTGATAAAAGTTAATCAAAAATTGGTAGGGGGGCAGAATGGAGTGCTCAGAAAATGTAGTGAAATTTGTATTTAAAGCGGTTATTAATGATCTTAACACCACTTTGTACCATTTAGAATTGTAACTGTTCCAATTTGTTTAAATTAAAAATTTTTTTTACCATAATTTATCTCTTTTAAAAAAATTTCAAGTGCCAAAAAAATTTTCAGAATCTTTATTTAAAGGATTTTCAAATTTTTATTTCTTGAAAAAAAAAAAAGGTATTTTTAAAACAAAAAAAAATTGATATAAAATGAATACATTATTTAGCGAATTAGTGAAGATAATGTAAAGTGCTTAAACCAAACTTTTCTGCTCGACTCAACTAGGTTTTAAATGAAAAGCTCGCGAACGAAGTCGCGGGCAATAGCTAGCATATATAGAATATTTACAGGATGTATCAGTAGAGTGGTTACAAACTATCAGGAGAGATAGAGTGTACCCAGACGATGGAAAACAACACAGCAATCCTGCGATACAACACACAAGAAAGAAAGGACATGAACACGAGGAGAAAGCATGTTTATTAATCCTAATACAGCAAATATGCTGCGAAGTTTTTAGCTGGTGCCAACGATCGATGTCTCTTTATGTTCTTCTTTCTTAGTTTTTTGTTATGTTAAGAATAATAAACATGGTTTGTCCTCTTGTTCGTGTCATTTTTTTCTTGCGTTTTGTGTTTTGTGTCGTCACTATCGCGCGAGGAATGCGTTTCCGACCACGCATTGCTATGTGATTTCCCATCGTCTGGACGTATGTACTCTATCTCTCCATTGTAACCACTGCACTGATACGCCCTGTCACCCTGTGTGTGCATATTATATACGTACGTACTACGAAAGCGTATATATGTATACATATCGAGAGCATATATGCGTATTACATACACTGAAAAAAATACTTATTAGTCACTGCAAAATATTTTGTTGAAATGAACCTTACCAAGTTTTTTGTAGTGACCACAAAAAATGTTTGCTGTCCCCAATAAAGTTTTTGCAGTGGCAACAAAAAAGTTTTGTACCCACTACAAAATTACATTGTGAGGTCCATATTGACAAAACATTTTGTAGCCACCACAAAACAGTTTTTTCTGTGTATATATACGCTTTCGTGAGTGAAGAGGTTTGGGTCAGCGCATAAGGGGGACTGATCCCTGTCAGATCGGTTTAACGGTTTTTCTTATAAATCAGGGAATAGACACATTGTTTTACTTTTTTCACGCTGACAAGGCATTGTTTATTGTTTCATTCACTTTTTGGAATCCATATGGCATTGTTTCTGTTAATGTTGCGGCCTCTGTAGTCGCTCCCGTAAATAAAGAAAGTTTTCCTTTTCCGCTGTTTCTTGTTGCAAAATAATGAATATATTATGGTTCCAGCAATTACAGAAAATCTATTAAGTTTGTATCCATGCCTTGTCGTGACAAAAATGTTGATACATCGACTGGAACAGAAGTTATCGAGAAGAAACAGATAAATCCAAGGTGGTCTTTAGCGCTGGTGAGGGGTGATACGATGTATGGAGCGGCGTCGGAATGAACGGGAGATCCCCGAGAAAACCCGCCGACCGGCGGCATCGTCCGGCACGATTCCCACATGCGAAAATCCGGGGACCGACCTCGCCGGGAACCGAACCCAGATCGCCTTGGTGGTAGGCGAGAGGTCTGACCCCTCGGCCACCGCGGCCCCGATACGCTTTCGTAGTACACACCCACACACACACAAATATATATATATATATATATATATATATATATATATATATATATATATATATTCGAGTGTGTGTTGCCACGTACTTTACGAAAATGTAAATAAAAATTTAGTTTCGGTATCTGGGATATATATATATTTTTTTTTACTGTATAAGAGCTGATGGAAGCTCACCGTTCCTGGGAATTGTCTTCCTCGACACCAGATGTTTCAAAATGGCAACTCTGCTGTTACTCAGCTTCCTGCGCACGAACACGCGACGTGAAACCACGGTTGGAGCACACGTCTGGACTCTAGCCTATCTGCCGTCGACGCAGAATATCTAAGTACCCAGAAGCAAAATGACACGGCGGGCGGGGCGCCTTTGTGCTAAGTGTAGTCGGTCTGTCATTGGCCGGAGTTGCTGTTCGCACAGCGGCCAAGCGATCTGGGTTCGATTACCGTTCCTGGCGTGGTCGATTAGTTTCGCAAGTGGGAATCGTGCCGGACGATGCCGTTGGTCGGCGGTGATGTTCAATTTCCCCCGCCCTTTCATTTCGGTGCTGCTCAATACCCACTTCATAAAAGTTCTCATCCACGAGCTTTGAAAACTTCACCGTTACGGGTGCGGTCTACCGCAAATTTCATCACCATATTTTTATTTTTCATTCGTACCATGAAAATTATCTTATTATTTTAGACACAAGATGTGACTAAATTTGGCTGTTATGAAAATTTTTCTCTCTCATAGTTTTCGCGTAATAGCTTGTTAAAGTCAAAATTTGAATACGTTTCCATTTTAAGGACCAACTGGCATACCAAACTGAAAAAAAATTCACAGTGGATAAAGACGTCGCAGACTACAGTGTGACGTACATAAAAACTAAGAATAAATTTTTCTTGAACTTAAATAAAAATGCTGAAACTTAAAATAAAAATTTGAAAAATTAATTTTTTTTAAATACAAAAATAGTTTATTTTGTGGTTAAACATAGCTGCATTTGTAACCAACTACATAGTTATTCACTATGAATTTTTTTTCGGTTTGGT
>PNEQ01123420.1:28257-40353 GCA_003012365.1 Medauroidea extradentata
ATATATATATATATATATATATATATATATATATATATATATATATATATATATATATATATATATATATATATATATATATTCATGTGTAACGTACTTCGAATGATATTCGTAATCAGACATCAGCCATGCGCGATGAGCAGTTTTCGAACAATTTGGTAATGGCCGAAGCTCACATTCGGCAGCATGGGTAGGCGGCCATCTTAAAAGCGCCTGACCAAAATATCTTCCTTCACTTCAGATATTGGCTGCGTGTGGCTGTTATCCTGCATTTCATTGCACATGACAATAGTCTCGCATTCCTAAGATGGACTTAATGGGTTTACATATCAAAAAACTTAAGCATTAAGAAGTATAGAATTAGAAAGTAAGCAGTAGCCTATACAAAAACTGAATGTACATAATACAGACGTCACTATTTTGCCATTTACAATAGTAACGTTATCTGAGTTTTGCATTACTGGCTATATGAATTGTTCCACAGGTCATGGGTAAAGTTTGCAGTCAAACAACAGATACATAATAATGATAGTAATAATAATAATATTGAGACACGTAAAAATGTCCTACAAGCACATAAAACAAAATATCAATGACCATTAAATATATACTAGCGGCACCTACAAACCAGAGTGTCAGTGGTTGTAGCGTCAACTAGCGTACAAACATATACAACATGTGTCCTACCTGTCAACAACCTACTAACAGCCACTGTATAATACAGCTACAGGTTAATGGTGGAAAGAATTTTGCACAAACTTGTTTCATTGCCTCACGTGCGCATCTGCATATCTGCTTCGTGTTTATTGGCAAGTGTCTTTGTGTAGAGTTCTGAAGTTACGAAAAAAACAACGAAAAAGTTGAGAAATAACAGGAAAAAATGTTTTTTTTTTATCTTTAATGTGAAAATGGGAAAATTTGGATTTTTTCATCTAGGTGAAAAATTACAGAAAATTAAAAAAAAAAAATGCAACAAGAATTATTATATAGTTTCTGACTTACAAATCTGGATGGTGTACGTACTTATATTCGGGCCTATCTGCCAAAACACATAGTACCCTACTACAAAAATGAAATAACCTGTAAATACAACATAAAACTTGGTACAGAAAAATAAACAATATGCACATCAACTACCCAGAAATAGTTATCATACTCATTCATACCCAACTAACAATCTCGTCAGGAAAGCAGTTCCAATTACAACAAAAACCCTTTGTAGTTCAAATTCACAAGTAACACACTAACATAATTATGAATTATCTTGCTACTTGAATCGACTGGCTAAGTGGTGAACTTTACTCTTGTTTTGCATTTATCATTTTTATGATTTGCCGTTTTCTTCTTGTGAAACTTCCGATTCTATGCTATCTTTCCACATCCCTACACCTTGTTAGTAAGTAAACGTTCAGAATGAATCAGACAGACTAATTCTCCGCTTTTCTCCTTATTTTATTGACCTTATATAAGTTACTATATATTATTTAGTCACCACATGTTAAATATTATTTCACAATGATTTTAAAGAATTTTTTTCCAACTTTTCCAGAAAATTTGGAAGGAAAAAACCTGAATTTTTCCTGTTTTTTTCCTTTCGTTAATTTTTCCGGAAATGTTAGAACCCTAATCATTTGGCTGTGCCAATCAGTACAAGCTGCCTCTTGGGAAATCCTGACGAACTAAGTCATAGAGACCTGTTCCAACTGCGCATTTACACTATGAAATTAGCCTACGAGACTCAAATAACGTCCGAAGCATGATTTTATGTCTACTTTTAGACCCCTGAAATGTGGTGATTCCCCAACTGTTTTGCCGAGTATATAAACCCTGAATCGACAGATTTGGGAGAGTTCGCTATTGGTCGTGCTCGAGGAAGGTGCTATGTCTGTGGAGAGAGACTGGTGAAGACATCTTGGTGACGTCAGAGTCTACTGTGAGGCTACAGGTACATGCCTTCGGAGCAATATTGGGCGGAACAAGAGGACTGCTGCTGCGGGTTGGCGGACAACAAGGAGGTGCGCGACGGGAGTCGAACCGAATACCTCAAGAGTGAAGACAGCGGTGCACTCGGGGTGCTGCGCAGCACATGGCGAGCCATCACCACTTCGGACTGTTAAGGTTGTACAGTGTCACTATTTGAAAGACTGTTGATTATATATATGACTGAATTTTTATCGTGATTTGTAGTATTTAATTGATGATACACATTTTGTTGTGCTTTAAATGTTGAAGTCAATTAACGTTTCTGTGGTACAGTAATAATTGTGTGCATAATTAAGGGTGTTGTGAAAGTTATAATTTATTGCTGTTTTGAGTATTTTTGTAAGCTTTGTGAGTTAGTAAAAAAAAGTAACTTAATTCAACTCTTTTATTTCTAATTATAAGACCTATTTCCCAAAGAACTCAGAGAATTGCCCACATGTAAAAGTTTTTGCTAAACTTGTAACAATATTCTGCTATGTAACAAAAGTAATCGTCATTGCGTCTAATTCTTATTGTCTAAGTAACCAAACTTCTAAGTTTTTAATTTAGCGTCATTTCGTCATTTTAGCACAAATAAGGTTGTTACCGGTTAATTCGGCACACACAGAAAATGTTAATTTCATAAATAAAATTCGCTAAATTTCCGTGACTCTAATAATAAAGTATATCCTGATAGGCGCACTTAGAGACCCACAGCACATGTACGCAAGTCGTCTACAGGTATGGTTCGGGATAAATGAAGCACTCAAAAAAGCCCTGCTTAATTAAGTTCTATTTTCAGCCAATTCGTATCTTTCCGCGAGTAACGGCTAACTATGGGACATGTCTACCTCACTTGACACATCACTTTATGATTGCGCGTGTAAAATAAATTGTGTAGTCAGTACGAATCGTCAACAGTTTAATAAAAAAAAGTTTATTAATTATATGAAATATAATTATATCGATTTCGGTTGATTTTGTTTCTGTATTGTTGAATTATATAGGTAACACACGGAACTGCATAGCGTAACTTCGTTGCCAACCATACAAGCAGTAAAGGGACTATATGTAATGTTGAATTATATGCAGCAACGACTAGTGATATTTTTCATATTTTAAATTTTTAGTACTCACTTTATGCCGAGTGACCCATAACTAGTCAGGAACTATTATTGGAATTTAAGCGATGACGTTAATAAGTATATTGGTGGCAAATGTGAAGGATACATATAATTAGTAGGCTTTATATGCTGTGTATATATATATATATATATATATATATATATATATATATATATATATATATATATATATATATATATATATATATATATATATATATATATATATATATATAAAGATAAATCTTTGTGGTCAGTACAAAATATTTTGTCACTATGGACCTCACCATGTGATTTGTTGTGACCACAAATTTTTTTGCTGCTCCCAGTAAAGTTTTGCAGTGACAAAAATACAAATGTGTAAGGTCCTTACTGGCAAAACATTTTGTGACCACCACGAAATCATTTTTCTCCTTCTATAACACTACAACGCGTTCAACGGTCAGGTAGGCGCGGCAGACGTCATTCAGTTTTTGGAATACAATGTTATCTGGCTACGCTGCCTGGCGGCATGAGAAGGCGGCAACTTTAGGTAATAGTGCCAACTGGAACACAGCCAGAGTTGCCTGTACCAGACCTCGGAGTGTACACGAGCGTTGAGCGTTAGCGATCAGTGACATACCTGCGCTGTTTGAGTATTCCGTGTTCGAATCGACTGTCTGCCGCGTGAAGGAACGCGCCCGTCTGCTGACTGCCAACCTGCGCGGCAAAGCAGGCTGTCCAACTTCAGTGACATCATTTTGAAGAATGGCTTGTTTCAGTCAACTGCATGGAGCTATATAGTTATCATTGAGGGGCGGAAACGCTTCCAAAGTGAAGTCCAATTCAACGGCTGTTTTGACCTGAGAAAACATGGCGAACAGCAGTGTGGCCAACATAATGTTGAAAATCCGTCGTATGTTCACATAAAATCCGTTAATTTCGTAGCTCCACTATATTCCCGCTAAACACAGGAAAAAATACCAATAATTATTGTAATATATTATACTGTAATAATGTCTTAATTAGTATAACCGCTCTAGGATTTTGACCGGATATGAGTCCGCCATTTTATCTAGGGTCAAAATACCACGTTCAATTGGGCTTCACCTCTTAGCCTTGGAGATTACTGTTTCCGCCCCTCTACGTTTACTACATAGCTCGTTGATCAACTGTGTCGTTGCTTTTACAAAATATTTTACGGGCTTAAGGTGTCACCATCTCGTATTTAATTTAAATTTGCTACAGCTTAACTTTCATTTGAGAATTTTTTCAGTTATCCATCTTATGACCTTTTTTTTTTTTTACCAACATGGCATATGGAAATTGTTGAAACAGAGTTTTTTAAAAAATGTTCTTTCGGCCATTGTTCAAGTTAAATTTAAAAAAAAAAATGGTTAACGTTGTATTTAAATTAACTACCAAATCAACGACTCAACGTACAAAAAATAAGTCAGAAGCAGAAGGTACAGCAAAATATATCCAAGATGGCGACGGATGCCCTACCGTCAATGAAACTTAACACGAAAAAATCGAATGCTTGCTGTAGCGTAAAGTAGCTTACCGCCGCATATCGCTGAAAGTATTTCAAATTAAAATGCGTAATTTCCCCGCCTCTAGCTTGAACAATTACATTTTCCTTCAGAACATGCTCGAGACATTTCCATGGCTACGACCACTGACAGTTGTATGAAATGACAATCACGGCAGCGTAGAACCAGAGAATATGTATAACTATGTATAGGGACAAGAGTAAATTATAATAGCACTAAAACATAAATGACACCAAAATACATGTTAACACATCGCTAAACGCCGAAATTCAACATAAATGACAAAATTAAAATTAAATCACTCAATGTGCACTGGGATCATTTTTAATCTTGTAAGTAGATTAGGCGTGCGGAGTTTATAATCTGTTGTCTTTCGCAGTCTATTATTTTATAATATGCTTATCATTAAAACACGGCTTTCTTAAAGTTGAGTGTTACAGTTTACCACAGATATGTAGTTAAGCATGCATGTTTATTAATTATAATTATTGTTTACAAAACAAAAACTAATAACACCGAATTGAAAAAACTTAAAAAACGAAATCGACCTACAGTTAAAACCATAAAAATCTTGTACCTCAGCGGCAGTGGTGAAGCGTGGACATGTTCCGAGGCAAGCAGTATGAGTAGAGATGATGGTATATCGCGAACATTGTTTGTGCCATCATAGTCTTGAAAACACTGACACGTTGTAGCTGTCTGCAGGCTAATAACAGACATCAAGTATTACAATAGCGGTATTCTTATTGGCTCAGTCAAATAGGGCAATAGCTCCACGTTCAATATAAAGCCAGTAATGTTCTGGTAAACTGAACATATGTTGAAACCCAACAAACAATCAAGTTTTTCCGCTATAAACCATCATCTCTAAGTGTGAGACCCGACTATACACGTTGGGCAGGTGACAGTTGTATTGCTGAGACCTGGGTGTATTATTACTGAGAACCAGTTCCTCGCTTCTTACATGCTATTGGCTGAGGAGTACCTGCTCCTACCAGTCAAATGGTTACACACGCAACTGACAGTTCTGTAGTGACTGCTAATCACCGCTTGTCCTAGAACACTTCACGCTTTCGCAACTGCCCAGCGGAGTCTTTGAAAGAAGACGCATGTTATTTACGCGAGGTAGGTTCCAATAATTTACATGCTTAACTTCAGTTCTCCTTCGGTACCGGTGGCGCGGCTTGCCTTTGTGAAAAGAAGTTTCTTAACTGACTGGACCAATCAAAATAAAGTTACTACAACACAGTGGTCGCATTAAGTTCTGATTTACCCAGTTTAACTGTCGTTACTGCTTCCTGCTGCGTCCACCGAGATTGTACAGCACTGAGCAAACACCAGCTTACCTTGCAAATCCTCACTACTCGCCGCTGATACTTTGTGGTTATTAGCTGTGTGTATATGTGCAGAGTCGTCTTACATTTGACTGCGCCAATCAGAACAAGGTTACCGCAACATAGCGGGGAGAACCACAAGACTCAAACTGTTTAAAACATCCAATCACTGACCACGAAGCGGAGCTGCAGCTATGCACGTGAAGCATTAAAACAAACTGATGCAAAAAACTTTTTACGAAAATCAGCGGTCCCTATACGGTAAGCATAGTCCTACGGACTGTTTCTAGGCAGTTATCTAGTGTGATAAGAGGCCTCCCTGGATAGACTGCGTTCCTGTGTGTGAGGCAGGAGCAGTAAGGTTGCCGTTGACCGGCGTATGTAATACATTATCGCCTCTCCGCGCAAGCCACCTAGCTGGTGTGCAGGGCGTTACTATTATCCTGTTTCTTGTGGGAATTGAAACGGTGACCACATTGAGACGGTGCTCGCGTCATGTTTCGGCTGGAGCACGGTCGTAGAAGAACAGGTCTGGACACTCGCCTATCTACCAATGTAATTTGCTTGACCCCCTTGTTGTTTGGTTGTAGTTCGTCAAGTTACCGAGCATGTCGTACTTTTTGGCGCTGTTTTCCGGGCGGTCGGATTCAAACTCCGTCCACTTTTTTCCATCGTTAAATTTATAAAGTAAATAATGATTGCTGGAGCCTTTTCTTAAATTTGTGAACGAAGAAAGTATTTCATAAATTGATAAAAAATACGTTTTGATAAATTGTTTATCTTAGCGGAAAGGAAGTGGGCGGAGTTTAGTCCGACCGCCGTAACATCAGCGCCAATAAAACACAATATTCTCGGTAACTTGGTAAACTACAGCCAAACAACAAGGGGGTCAAGTTTCCAGGCGAGTGTCCAGACCTGTTCTTCTACGGCCGTGGGCTGGACACGGTATGTTATCAGTTTATTGAGACATTTTGTTATGGTCAGGTGGCAGCCCTGACCTACTAGTTGGCGTGTTGGCCGCTAGGGTGACTTAGACGTGATCGGGTCGCGCCAGAGTCGGCTGCTTGAATTGGACGGAACGAGTACTTTGTCTGAGTTTGATAGGAGCTATTGATGTACCATCAGCTGAGGAGAGCGATGGTGGGAGTTTCATGCAATGTGGTGACGCTCGTAAATGCCTGGGCCCTTATATTGTGTGAGCTACTACTGGGACAAGGAATTACCGAAGAAACTGAGGCCCGAGTACCGTCGAGGATTGTACGCAGATTTATTTATACCCTTGTGTGTGCCTTTTGAAGGAGAGAAGAGAACGAGTCCCGTTTGGACGCCGCTCCAGGAGCCTCTTACTACCGTAACGTCGGAAGGTAGCGTGATCTATACGACAGACAGGTACAAGACTACAGCAGTGTATTTTCCGTGTGTGCGACCCAACAAGACGTAAGTGACGACATACATTTATAGTAGGGGACAGCATTAGAAACTGTTATTGGTAGCCGGTTTTAAAGGTGTAATGTATACTGAGAATTTTGTATGTAAATGTGTAATTATGTTAAGTAGTGTGCATACAATTGGTGTGAGTTTTTTTTTGTAGCACGCTTCCGTGGGAGTACACATTCTAGGGCTGGAATGTCCTGTGTACTACCATATCTAGTTAACGAGGGTGGGTTGAGTGCCGCCCCCGTTACATTATTTGATTTGTGGACAGCGTACTTCAAAGTCTAACGCTTGTTTCTATAGTTATGTTTTTCGAATATAATTGTTAATTTTCCAGATACGGCAGTCAGGAAAACCCATTCTTGACCAGATTGAGTGGCCCGAGAATAATGTTTCTAATAACCGTGCCGAATTTTTAAAACTATAGCGACATAGTTTGAAGTGTGTGTTATTTTCGTACATACACAAATATAATGTGCTTTAAATAGTTTCACAAAAAAAAAAGAAAAAAGAATATGAGTAACTTGCTGCAACGCATTTGAAGCAAAGGTAGGGAAGACCCTTAATTTTGCAGTGGTTTCAAAAAAATTTTAACGCAAATTAATACATGTATCAAAAATTCGTTATTACAGTTTTAACACTTACATATTATCGTTTGTATCTGAATTTTTCAGTTGTAATACACCAAACGGGTATTTAAATTTTTGTCTGTGAAATATCACATATTTTGTTGTCAAAATAAGCCAAAATGAAGCAAAATAATGTATTGCTAGCAAACGGTACATTATTTTTAAAAACGCTCTGCGCCGAAATTGTGTATCGTATGACTGTACATAGTCTCAAATTTTTCTCAAAGCATTTTGCTAACAAATATTTGAGTTATTTGCTATTATTTGAAATCAATGAAAGACCATGGCCTTAAGCCCCTTAAACAATGAATAGTCGGATAAAACGTCACAATGGGCGGTCGCCGCATGAATCCATCCCCGCTGAGAACATCCACTCCGGGTAGCGCCTCATTAACTCCACTAATACATCGGCCCCTCGTGACAGACACACGATCCACTGTTCTACGCTAATAACCCAACAAGCCTATATATAACCCTCCCGAGAGTAATATGTAGTCTTCAGACCTGCTACCTGGTGTCCTTACGTACATAACGACCCTGGTTTATGTTATAGCGAGGTTATAAATCACACGTGGCAACTTCCTATCTTCTCTGCGCTGCATCAACAGTTACAACACAGAATAAGTTCTGTGCGTATACAGAAGAGAAATGGCGTGGCGGTACCTTTGACTCTGTTTGTTCACATTTTATCTAACATTCCACTTTGAATATACTGTGCGTGCCGCCATATAGGTTATTGAAGATAAACTGAACACTGCTTACAATTTTCCGTGAGTCATTTTGCCTCCATATTTACTATTTTAAATACGAAAACTTCTATGTAACTAAAAACTAGCGTAAACATTTCACAACTCACTAAACTTTACATCTATAGCCCCAATAAGTAAACTTTTTATTATTATTGTTAAGTGTTGCAAAGTGTTCACTTTAAGGGCTTGTTCCCGAGTTTTTTTTCAGACTGGTGCCAATAACTGAAATATTTTTTAACCAAAAGTTTTGAAAAAAATTGAGTCAATGTGCAATTACACGATGCACAATACTGTGGACGCGTTTTTTAAAATAATGTACCATTCACCAGGAAAAAAATAATTTCCTTCATTTTTGCTTATTTTCACGACGAAAAACGTGGTACTTTGGGTAATGAAATCTAAAAAACCGTTCAGTATAATTCTACAAAAAAAAAATTCAGCTACAAATTATAACATATATGTGTCAAAACTGTGCAGCGAAATTTTGATATGAGTATTAGGTAGCAATAAAAAATAATATTTTCGAAATCACTGCAAAACTCCGTAACAAGGCCTTAAAGCGAACTAACTATAACTAAAATAATTCACTAAGCTACTGTTAATACATTTATTTAATTAAAGAAATACATGTTTGCATCTTTCCAACACACGTATCATATGCGTTCCATAATATAAATAATTTTGAATTATAATATAAAAATGTTTAAATTAATAAATTAGTGACCCGGAAATGTCGCGGGTTCAACGACCAGCCGGCTGGACTCCACAGTCCTGTATACACTATGTCTTCATATACTTGTATATTGTATGCTGCTACAGTGAGTGGACAGTGAGTGTTTTTATTCAGGTTTGTTGATGGTTCAGGTAAAGTGAGAGGATTTTACGGCCCTTTAAAAACGAGTTCTTAAGGTTGTTCATGTGCGATAAAGCCTTAATTTTATATTTATATGAAATAGTGTTAGTTTTGTAGACTATACTTGTGAGTGCAGTTTCCTCTTACGAAACAATTTTAGCTGGTGTAGTTTTCTCATAACGGTGCGTCAAATTCAAAATTTGCATATTCTGCTGCCATGCAAATAGTGAAAACCAATTGACTTATGTATTTGAAATAATTCACAGTCAAATAACATACTATGGTCTACGTAATAAAACATTTTTAAAAATCCCGCAAACTGTTCTTGTATTTTAAGAAAATTGCTGAAATTGCAACTTTTTTCTGGACTTTTGCGATTTTTTAAAATTCAAAATATTACGTTGTTGGTTATTAATGTTTTATTGCAGAGCTCATGGGATGTAAGTTCACAGAGAATTATTTTGTTTAAGTAGGTCAGTTGATTTTGCTATTTGCATGGCAGTGTAACAAGCAAATTTTGACTTTGACACCCCGTTATGAGAAAACTATGAGAGCTAAAATTGTTTCGTAAGAGTAAAATGTACTCACAAGTATCGTCTACAAAACTAACAATATTTCATAAAAATATAAAATTATGATTTTCTCGCACTTGAACACCCTTAAGAGCCGATGAGGGTAAAGTGAGGTTAAAGGACAACACAATAATCATGATAGGGATTCAAAACCAGGACCTTTCGCAGCGTAGACCGGAGCCTAACCAACACTACGAGGGCGGCATCGATGGTTCAGATCCCTCTTGTATGAGCTTTATAAAGTCGCCCAATCACAACTCACTAGTACAGGTGTACGAAATCACATTTCCTTATATGACTTCGCGAAATTTCTGGTGTGTATTTATAGTTTCCAGAAATAACTATCGTTAATTATTTTATTTATGACATTAATAACTATCGATACATCAAAGTATCGAAGAACCTTCGTCTAGGCCCAGCCACTGTGAATACTTAGGAAGACTACGTCCGAGTATTGTTCAAGCTATGCTTCGATATAAATTTCTATGCTTGCTGAAGAAAAACTTAACTAGAATATAGTTTAATTTCTCTCTAATGTTCACCAGTACAATGCAAGAACTGTACAGCTAGCTTTTCAATAAATCTCGTTAGTAAAGAGAAACGTCCATATGTTGCTGAAATGAACACTATTACTGCTAAATCATGTTACACCATCTCTGGCTGTTTCTTCGCGTCCCAGGCCACGTTCCATTTGCTGTCGACAGCAGCTGAATTTACTGACGAGCGTTCCTTTATCTGCTGAGGTTACAGGCCAGTAACTGAAATGGTTGCCAATCGACGAGTCACATCCTGCTGAATCTACAGAAGGTCATACAGTTTCAGTGAAAGTAGACGAGATAGTTAGACAGAAATGTATGACGAACCTAGTCATTAAATTATAATGTTAGTGTTATGTGGAGAATGTCTAGCTAGAGTAGGAGCGAATTATAAGTAAGTTTTATCACCTGAAGAAACTGTGTTTTAAATATGGGTTGCTGTATTGTATACTGTATTTATTTTTTCTTTTACTCTATGTTTCATATTTTATTTAAATAAATTGATTTTCATAAGAAAAATGACTCTTATTTTAGTGAAATCATTTTCGTAGGGTATAACAAAGCAATTTATCACGTTTGCATGCAGACGCCACTATTTCTACTGCCAACCTAACTGAGGAGGTAAGGTAAGGTAAGTGAGCTTTACGTCTCGTCTTCAGCGAGGTTATTATAGATGGTGAAACACAACTTGGTACAATAACAGCAGCTGGGAGAGGAGTCGGCCATGGCCTTTGTTAAAGCCGCGTTTACACCGGAGTTGCAAACCAGAGATTGCAGACCTTTGTCGGCAATATTGTGTTGAAGGTCTGAAAACAACTGCAACGCGCATTGCCGACTGGTAGTTGCAGACCGATTTTACGAGTTGGCAACCAAAATTTGGTTTTCCGACCGAAGTCGGTAAAGATGAAAGGCGGTTGGCAACCCCGGTCGGCAATGCGAGTTGCAGCGCCAACTTGAGCGGCGACATGAGTCTGCAACTAACCCCACCTGCCCTCCCGCCCATCGGCTCCACGTGGTCGCGCAGCGTCATATCCAGTTATTAATCGCAAGTGGCTGTGCCTGGATGTATGATTGTTTATTGTGCAGGTGAAATGGAAAACGTGTTAAGTGAGATGGAGTGGACCAATGATCAGGCCATTAGTTTAATAGAGTTGTTTAGAGATAGGCCTGTGTTGTGGAACCAAACTCTTCCGGAATTTAAAAACAAAAATACGAAAAATTACGCCTGGAATGAAATATCCCAGGAAATGAAGGTTAGCAAATCTGAAGTACAGTTGAAGATGAGGAATTTGATCACAACATTCCAAAGACTTTTGAAGAAGGGGAAAAGTGGTTCTGGAGCCACCTCAAGATCAAAGTGGTTTGCTTTTG
>PNEQ01123421.1:0-40253 GCA_003012365.1 Medauroidea extradentata
TCACAGCACCAATGAAAGATCACTGCACCTCACAGCACCAATGAAAGATTACGAATTCGTAGACGTCATCTTAGCACAACTCCTACTTCGATTCCAGAAAAAATTATCAGGACCTACTTATTCCGACTAAGCAGATTTTCGGTTTCAACTGTTACGGCTTGACCAATTGGAACGTTTGTTGAGATCACAACAGTCTAGGGAAAATGAAAAGTTATCAAACACTAGAAACTCATTGTTGTATTCAAGCCAGACACAAGATAACGTACACCATGTTACATGACAAAATAATACCAGAGTGCACAAGCTTCATTTCGAATATAACAAGCATAGGTAAACAACACGCACAGTAACCAAGGGAAAACCGGATACAGTCCGGGTTACAAGTATAAAGGAAGAAAGGAGGGAGGCCATAATCAATATGATTACTTCAGCAAATTAAATACAGAGTCAAACACTGCTAGTTTGCCACCAGTCAATCTAATGCAACCAGGTCAGTACGTACCTGTATCACAGCCACCTATGTTCCTGCATACACTTCCACCACCTGCTCTATTGCAACCAGGAGGTACACAACCTACTGTACATTTTGCTGTACCCCAGATGCAAGGATATTTTCCACATAACACACCATGGAATCCTATGGCGCCACCTTTTTCTCTACCAACACAAATGTATAATTTTGTTCACCAAGAATAGTAGGAGATAATGTTGCTGATCTTAACAAGTCAAAATAAAATGGGACAGTGATATCTGTCTCCGAACTCTGGTCCCCAATATTTGTCTACAGGAGGCAAAAGAAGTTAATATGTGCATAGAAAATTTAGTACGTACAAGTTTACTTCTGGAAAAAACTGACAGTGCTGTTGCTAATATGAATACTGTTATTTTGCATGGTTCTGAGAGAGAATTTTTACTAAAGGAGTTTGATGAAGACATACCAAACTCTGCCATTACTCTTTACCCAGAAATCAAATAAAAATATGTGGAGTTATTGTACCTATGCTACTTTATAGCAGTGCAGAAGTGAGTTGTATAAATGAAACACTAATACAAGAAATTGAGAATGCCGGTAGCAAGTTACCATATTTACCTGTATTTAGATTAAAAATAGTTGGTGTGACGTCTAGGTCTAGTCTATTGTAAATCGCCATACACTCATAGAAATACAAGGTTTAGGTGAAATAAAACTCATTGTCGTTTTGATAGTACTAGGTCTCTTATTAAAGTCGCTCATATTAGATGCTGATTGTATGACTAAATTTGGAGTTGTTCTGAAATTCGGAGGTCGGTTGATTACTGCACCAGATAAATCACCTGTGCCAACTATTCCTGATACAGATCATTTCTGATAGATTTGTTGGACCGCTAAAAAAAAGATGTTGGCTTATTTCAGGATGAGTCAACAGTCAGACAGAGTATGTTTCTTGACTGATGAAATGTTCATATCTTAGTCTACGAGCTATAGATAACATAGACCAAGTTGTATATTGTGGTAGGGAGCGAGGGCGATCAGTAAGATATTTGTTGTGCTGAGCTGCCCTACTTGCTGTCTGCGGGAGATGCGTCCACAGCATCATGTTTGACGTCATCCACATCTCGAAGACTACCGTAGGCAGTCGTCTGCTTGTTTTGTTTTATGCATTCCCGGACACGACCATGAATTCAAAGGGATTTCGTCATTTTAAACTACTCAAGTCTGGCTATGCAGTGGTTGTTTTTTTTAAGTGTAAAATTTAAAAAAAAATCTTTCAACACCAGTTGCATGATTTATTCCAGTGTTGAATGTAGTTCTAGCTGGCTTCGTGTTACAGTGCAACATTGCGATGTATTAAAAGTCTCCAAGGTGCCCATTAATTTTTTTCTATGTTTATTTATGGTAAATTGTCGTATTCTGTTTATTTGTGTTCCATACATATTCACACACACATGTGTGTTAACGATGGGAATGTTTCCATTTATTTTACCATTGTTCCTTTTAGCGGCAAGTTATGTTCATCCGTCAGTATTTCCTTATGTCCTAGTTTTTCTTGTCTGTGTTGGTTGGTTTAAGTAATAGTAGTGTTCATGTATGATGCATACATGTTTATGTTAATAAGAAAAGTATTTGCCTGTGTATCGAGTGCAAGTGAGGAGAATTCATACAAGCGTACGTCTATTTTTGTTTAGTTTATCAGTTACATAATCTTCTTGCAAATTAATTAAATACTGTTTAGAAGATGAAACCAGCTTCAAAATAAAAACCATATACTTGCAAAATTTCATAACATATCATTAAATGATAAAAAGGAGAACAAATCATATTCGAAATGGAAAGCATACTTGCGTAAATTTAAAAACAAAAATTTAATTTTTAAATAAAAAATAATTTTTAAAAAAAAATTAATTAAATGATTTTACAGTTTATCAGGTTAATGTATTTGATTACTTTTAATCATTTGCAAGCAATTCGGCATAGTGTATATAAGTTAAAACGTCGTTAATATGTTACGATATCTCCCAGAAATTAGATATATCTGGTGTGCCTATTTGGAAATACCTAGTGATGCCCAATATTTTTTTTGCACGAATTTTACGAAAAATTCACATAACTTGTAGTTCCATAATATAGTTACATCTGTAATTTTTCTCAGTATTCGATGGTTTCTGAATTGAATATTGTTACTTTATATGTGTGTGTAGTTATGTTTAGTTACTAAATACGGTAAGATGACAATTTTCACAGAGTAATACTTTATTGTTATGTATTTTTTGTGTAATAAGCTGGTTAAATTTAAATTTGTACAATTTCGCTTAGCCATTATAATAAACGTTAAATACATTGTTTAAACTAACTTGGTAAAATTTCTGTATTATTTACTTTTGGAACATATTTGTTTAATTTTTTCACAAAAAGTATTTGTTCGTTTTTATAAATGTAAAAAATTAATTCATATTGCTGAAAAATGTTTGTTTATTAAAATACATTAAATTTTCATTTGTTGTATTCGCCAAATGTGTCTTCTAACTTTACAAATTGGTATTTTGTTTTCGCCATGATTTTTGTTCGATAAGTTTTGTTTTTTCTTATGGTGATTACTCGAAATGTCTGAACTGTAACTTTGGCATCTAATTGTAAGAAACAAACAAATATGTATACACCCAAAATGTGTTCCAAATAGCGCTCCTTTTGGTGTTAATTTATTGACCAGAACTGCATAGTCATAAAATAATGAGTTGGAAGGTCTTTAAACAACTGTAGAACTGTGAGTCATTTTCCTACCAATACAGGTCCGCAACTGTAGGAAACAATGTTAGTACCACGCAACATTGATTAGGACAACACGTAAGCTCAGTATATGTGTAGCTACTGTACCAGTCTTCTTTCCCTGAATATGGTGTATTTAAGGTATTCCAGTTATCTGTGTGTTAAACTGTATTCACTACCAGCATTTTCTCTCATTTCTACAATTTTGCCATCATAGGTTCAACACTCTTTCATACAAAATTAACTATTTTCTTTCTTACAAATATTGCCACTGGGCAGCTAGAGATTCTGTAAACTGAATGAGAGTATTTACAGTACCTGATTTACTGCCATTGGTAATTGCTAAATTTTGTTGGCCGTGTTCAATCGTGTACTATGTTTTTATCAACCCATTTCGGTTTCCCAATCCGATGTTACGATTTCTGTAAGTATTCTTGAGGTCCATCGACGCATATAGTTCATAATTTGTAACTAGAAAAGTATGTGGCGTTTTCATATGTAGTTTCCTTCATTCGGTAGGCAAGTAGGCTATTTCTCAGGCTGCACTCCACCAGCAGGTAAGATTGTTGGCCTAGCTGACGTCATGTGCGGAGCAGAGCTCAGTGAATTATGATGGCATCATGAGAAAGGACCACATGCGGGTACTAGCTCAACTGAGAGCAAAACTGGCACAAGGTGCATTTGATTAGGATTGCCACCCCCGCCCCCTGCTGGAGCAAGGGCTCTGATTGGCCTACAGGACCATTAAGGGGGCGTTGTCTTGGCTGGGATTGGTTGTTGGATCTTTTGGTACGAATAGTACCTAAGTGCCATGAGGCCTGTGATTGGTTGAGAGCTTAAGTCCTACCCCTAGGAGGGGTGGGGAAGGGAAGTGAGGGGAATGGACCCTTTTGGTACAATTTGTGCCTGAATGCCATGAGGGGAAGTGTATGTCCCCTCCCCTGTATTGTACTAGCATACCTCCCCCTCATGCCCCTCCCCTGCAGCTTATATATCCCTTATAGCATACTCCTGCATTATATCGTACCCCTGTAGCCTTTCCTTCCCTCTCCCTTTGACATACCCCCTGTAGCCTCTCCCTCTACTTATAGCATATCCTTCTACCATATAATTGCATTAATGCTTACCCCAACCTTATCACATATCCCCAGTAGCCTCTCCTACCCCCTCCCTCCAGCTTACCTTTATAGCATACCCCTGTAACCTCTACTTTCCTCTCCTTATGACATACCCTTCTAGCCTCTCTTGTCTGTCCTTATATCTTACCCCTGTCTATCCTTATAGCATACCTACCACTTATAATGTACCCCCTGTAGCCTCTCCTACCCTTCCTCTAGCCTACAATTGCATTAAGGCATACCCCTGTACTCTCTCCTGCCCTCCCCTTATGACATACCCCCTCCCTCCACCTGATAGCATACCCCCCTCATAGCATACCCCTGGTAGCCTCTCTCCCTGACTTAATATATACCCCTCTAACCTCTCCTTCCCTTCCACCTACCTAATTACATATCCTCCTCCATCTTTTCAGCATACCCTCTGCCCCTCCAGACTATCCTTAATCCCTCCCTAACCTTATTACATACCTCCTCCAGAATATCC
The DNA here is from genome assembly GCA_003012365.1 of Medauroidea extradentata. Taxonomy (NCBI): domain Eukaryota; kingdom Metazoa; phylum Arthropoda; class Insecta; order Phasmatodea; family Phasmatidae; genus Medauroidea; species Medauroidea extradentata. The sequence continues at coordinate 4,847 of PNEQ01123421.1, forward strand.
TTAATGCTAACCCCCCTCCCTCTGTCATACCCTGGAGCTTCTCCCCTCCATCTTTGTACCATAAGTTTTCCCCTCCCTCCCCTGCAGGCTCACCTTTAGAGATATCCTCTCCTCTCGACTTCCGAAGCTCGACTGAGGTTGGCTAGAGGAATCACCAGAATAAACTGGCAGTCCCCACCCTACTCCAACCAGCAGTAAATAAGGTAGCTTACCTTGTTTCAAGTATTCAGTTCGCAAGATGTCGCTGCTGTTTCACCCTACAGCAACATAAGCAGGTGCCACCCATGGTTATGCCTCGATAGTGTACACGCTGCCAAAGGAAGATGATCGTATGTGGCCTCGTACATTCAGCGAATCATGCGATGGTAGCGTGGCATTGGTTTATGATGCACAACCCGTGCATGTACGAGTGCTCACAAGATAGTATTGATTGCTGCGGGGAGAATTGTGTGGTGGCAGCCATGTTGCCCACCACACCTCTACCATCCACACCAGACGAGGTGCTCGAATACAGGTGAGTCAACCTAAGCATACAACCTGACAACAAGTAAGTATCAGCACTCTCTCTGTCTCATCCCCACCATCAATGTTACAAGACACAGACTAGCAAGTAAGTGTCAACTCCCCTCAATGTACATGGCTATTGGGATATTGACGATATCTTCCGCAGAAGAATCACAAACTGCTCTACTGTCCGATATCCAGTAGTACATCTTACACCACTTACCGAGCTTCCAGCAACAGCCGACGAGTTGTACGTAGCAGATGAAGAAACAGATATAAAACCTACCCAAGTCAATGCCAGAGAAACTTTTTGCTGCGCAAGTTTCAACAGGCCGTCTGCAGTTGCTTTGATTCCTGTAACAGTGGCAAGCATACAGCACTCCTGTCCAACAACACCACATACATCACACCCTGCGATCCAAGAATTTGTATGTTGTATGTATGAGTACAGTGTTATAACCAGTGATTGAAAAAAATTCGCTTCTGTAATGTGTTAAACTCTATGACTTCAAAACTGTTTGCATGTATTCAGGGTTTTAACAATTTCACGGAACCCTTCATTGTTAAAGAAACCGCCACAAGTATTTGGGCACTGACTATAGCATTTCGGGTTTTACCTTTTCTCCCCCCCCCCTGCCCTTATGACTGGCTAATCCTTGATTCAGAAACACAGAAGAAATCCAGGTTACAAACATATGAAACACACGACCTTAAATGGTCTAGCAGTATTTTTAGCTACAAAGATGTGCATGAAGTAGTAAACAACAAAGTTTATGATGATGTTTTTGTCTATGTTCTAGGCAGAGGGCAAGAGAAAATCTTGTGCAATATTTATTCATCTAACATTAAAATTGTAAACATGAAACGTCATTTCCCTTACATTGGTTTTCACAAACTTGTCGACATGTACGAACTAAACTACATACATGCTATAAGCGCTACCTTTGTACTCAGCATCAGGCTGAATCCTTAAGAGAATTCGATGTAGATAAAATGTTTGGTTGTTAATGTACGTACATATTTTCAAACTTGTGATAGAGAGAGATGCTTGTGTTTCACAAAGACATTTTATTTTCAACAATGTGCAAGTGTTGTATTTCAAATATAGTTTAGAACATATGTACATTTTATGACTGTAAACAATTTTGTGTCCATATATAGTTTTGAACATTACTTCTGTACATTTTATAACTGTAAATAATTTTATGTTCAAATATAGTTTAAACCATAATGTTACCTGTTTTAAAAGACATTATAATAATCCTCTATATGTTAGTACAGTGTAATGCAAGTACACATATTTAATATTTTCAAAGCAACCCTTCTGTTCAAAAACAAGTAGTTAGTAAGGTAATGTACCTCATTGTATATAATCTTTTAAAGAAACCTTGTGTACCAAGTGAAGTTGCAAAGTATGTAATAAGCAAGTAACCTCTTCTGTTCTTCAAAGGCTGGAACATATCTAATAGTATCTGTAACTTTAAATGTGAAATATATAGTATATAAGAATATGTATTCTTTCATTTCAAAATTATGTTATAACTATGTAGGAAAATGCGAACCAAGAATCTGTTATTAAAGGAAAAAACACTCCATGCAGTGTAGTATAATGTGCAAAGTGAAAATAAAAATAATGTCTGAGTGATAGACGTATGACTGCCAACAGCGCACTGTATCTACATTTCAAAGATAAGTGTGTGACAGGTTGCATGACATCTCGCAACAGAGTTAATTTTCAACAATAGTAAATTAAAGCATATATTTTAACATAAAATACAGTTATTAAAACGTATTCAATAAATATGGTTAACAAACATATTATACGTTAAATATAATACAATTTAAAGGTAAAATGCTACAGGATGTACTCACCAACAAAACAGCTCAAAGATTTAAACGCTATATATTTAAAAAAATATATATTTACACAGACAATTACATCATTGCAAATTCACATCTTCTGTCTAGTGTGTCGCTTGTCGAGTTCATGCATTTAGAGTGGTCGGATCACAACCCTCGGTGTTGGGGTCTTCAGGGGGAGGCGAGGATGGCGGGCAAAGTATATATTTCTGGCACCCAAACGTAAACAGTTGGTGACTTAAGAGGGCAAGGTGCAGGAAACAGTGTTTATGTTTCTGTGGCTGAAATGTTAACTGATGGCGACATCTGTTAACTCTTAGAGCGAATGTATAAACATTGGCACCACATGGCCTCAAGAAGGCTCCCCTTGTGCAAGATCGCTAACAGCTGCAGGCATGTGACTTTCACACATGTAAGATTCTCACAGTCTTCATTCCTACCCCATACACTCACAGCTCCATGCACGTGAGTTTCCCCTTCGAGCTTTTTACAGTCTATTCTTGTGAATTAAAGGAATTATATTACTTTTATCTCCCCAAGTCGCCGAGTTTATCGGTAAACCGTGCCATTGTACGAATACACAATTTCGGCTACTTTTGAGTATTTTATCTATAAGGTACAAGTTTCGATTCTTAGAAAGTTTCAATTCCCACTCATAAAAACCACCTCGTATAGGGGAGCCTGTATAATCTTGTTGAATATAGGTCTGTGCGTTCGTTTCATTAATAGCAATAATTTTAAATATTTCGTAACTAAAGTTCACTTTAACCACTTGTCAAATTCATGTTTCACATTTGAAATATGTACAAAATTTCCAATTTTTAATCTAGCGCATCTACGATCCATGGTCTTAAGATCCTTGTGAACAGTGTTAAAAAGCAAACTATGCATAACTTTTTTGGCACCACCTTTATTGTTTGTTAATATTTAGAATTATACATCCCTGTGATTTGTAAAAGTATTTTAATCCAATTATGTGAGCCATGTATCGTATAATTTCCTGTATAGTATTTTCTTAACTGTACGTATCACCTTTTCTACAACCACGCACTTTTTGTCTGTATTCGAGATATAATGGTTTATACCATACTAGCTGTCCCTTTGCGGCTTCACCCGCGTGTACTATAGAGAAGAGTAACTACATTTTAATAACGTATTAATTGATGGTGTTACTATATTCTCTGTATATCTTTATAACAACAAATACGTACAGCTTTATCCAGTCCACTGCGCTGAGGGTACTTTAATTGCAGAACATCTTTGTTTTTAATTCATCTTTATTTCTCTACAAAATAGCTGCCCGGATGCGGCTTTGCCCATGTAAAATTATGTAATACAAACAGTAACTCTGGATAAAATATGTGATGAAGGCATTTAACAGCTAGCGTACTCAATTACAGTGAACTATAAATTGTCTTAGCTCAGTGAAAAGAGCGCACGCAATATGCTCATATGATGTCATGTCATGTCCCATCGCAAAGACTTGCACAGGATACGAACCCGTAACCCCAACCCTCCCACACCACAAACTTTGTACAATACCCGAGTGAATACTTAAAGGCAGGCCGTAATAATATTTTCGTATGTACGGGCTACAGTCCAAAGAGGTTTTATTTATGGTGGGTTGGCAAAAAAAAACCCGCAACTCTACAGACTTAAGTACAAATTATTCAAGACAGGCCATGAGAGTTATTTCGCGTGTACAAGCTATAGTCCAAAGAGGTTTAACTGTAAGCAAGAAATAAAAAGGAAACAAATTTTGAACTATTTCAGGTGTTACAAAAGATTATTCTTAAACACATTTTATTTTTTTATAGGCTTTCAAGGACGAATTTCCAAAAATCGTTAAATTACTTTTTAGGTATTTACTTATCTTTCATTATAAGACAAAAGCCACCTCGATATCTCTAACGTTTTAGGCGATACGACTGATTAATAAAAAAATGTTTTATTTTTTTACTGGCTTTCAAAAACGAATTTTGAACAATTCTGAAATAACTTTTTAGGTATGTGCATAAGCTTCATTTTAAGGAAAAATCACTTCGATATCTCAGGTGGTTTAAGAGGAAGAGAGGATTTACTGTAAACGAATTAAATGGCTTTTCACCTCCTTAATATAAAAATTTCGAAAAATCCTGAAATAAGTTTCTAGACATTTGTATTTGCGACCTAACGAAGTGAATAAGACGACGATAGCCGGTCGGGTTCGAGAAATATCAAAGATTTGCAAAAAATACATTTCACCCCGTTTCACCACCTTAATAGCCGAATTTCAAAATTTCCTTTCTTAGTGCGTGTCTACGCCACAAGGGGAAACTTCCCTTAACATTTCACGTTTCTAGGTCCAGTGGTTTGGGCTGGGCATTGATGATGAATGAATGAATGAGTCAGTATGTGAGTGGGGCACTTCCTTATATATATATATATATATATATATTTCAACATTAACATCTTAAAAAGTGAGTTTTTGAACTCGGTACCCCTGTCCGAATTCATGTTAAGTGGGGCACAATATTTTAACAGTTTTTCCATTGCATTAGTAATACTCTTGGCGCAATTGTTTTTGAAGGGAAATGCCCATACATAACTTGAGTACACATCTATAACCACTAGAATAAATCTGTATCCTTTATTCACTCTGGTATATTGACTGATATCTGCAAGGACTATTTGAAATAAATCGTTTAAACCGTGCGTTATTATTTTCCTTCTAAGGAAATTAAATCTACATGGAGCATGCAGTTCACGAGCCAAGTCTTAGATACTAGTGGCTATTATTTCCAGCGTTCTTAGATGCTAGTGATAAGCATAAATGTGCTACAAGCTCATTTGGATTGTTCCAATAAACATAATTAGCATGCCTATCACATTTGTTTAATCAAAGGAAACTTGCGATGTTCCGTGTTTTTATAGTCGCCAGTATCCACGTCGTTATCGACATAAGGGGCGTTAGTTGAATCAATCAAGTATTTATACAAGTCCAAATCAGCGTCAGAGTATCCATTAGGATATTTTGTGAAAAATAATTCGTACATGCCAGGGCTAACATGAACTGTGATATCGCCTATTTTCAGCCGTTCGTCGGCCAAAAGCACAATTTCATCTTTCTCCAAATAGAGTTTATTTGTACGTCTATATACACCATACTCAGTATCGCGATCAGCTGCACAGGTTTTTAATTTGAGATATTCTTGCCCGGTGTGACTGAGTTCAGCTGATGCAGTATCTTGTTTGACGGGTCCAGGTTCGAGCACAGGATATGTCTGTTTCAGATTATCGAGGCGGCACATCACAGGTTTTAATATCTTCTCGTTAACTGTGTCCTAGCCAAGGCGAGCTGTCTTAGCAATTAATACTTAAATAGTGACATGAGCATTATGCCGACATACACTGTGCACGCTGGTCTTGCACGCAACACCAGACTACCAAGGACACCTTCCTCTCTCTCACTTTGACCATGCTTCTGTGACATTTCTCGCACGCAGCCATGTGCGACAGTATCTCCCCTCCCACTCTATCAGACGGTTGTCTCGCCCACACCTAAAGTGTCTCGAATCTGCACTTTTCTTAAAGAGCCTGCCTACACTGATATGTCTACCCATGTGTTGTCGTGTCAGTGGAGCATGTCTCAAGTTTTTTCTCCCTGCCAGTGAGTAGCGTAACTCTGCGACAAGTAAAAACAATTAATGCCCCAGTAACGTCTGAAACTGATGTACTTTTGAATCTCGCTTTGTGGTTCGGCCCATACATCATCGAATATCAATACCGAATTAGGTAAAGTGTCTTTGAGCGACGCTAATTGTTCCATGTCGCTTTAGGGAAAATATTTTTTCCCTCTACAGAGCCTATAATTTTCTCCAAACACTTGTATTTTTCATGATGCAATGTTCTGGAAAACACATACACATTTTCAAATTTTAAACCATTCGGTTGTTCAAGTAAACTCAACATTAAGCAAGATTTCCCCAAAAACTTAGTCCAGATATGGCCGCTAAAACATTATGCGGTAACAATGGGTCATGTATTCCTACAGTGTTGTGTTCTTTTTCGTCATTTGAAATAACTACTGGCACTTAATGTTCTTCCTTAATTATCTTCATTGCTACTGAGCTAAACCATATATAAGCATCGCTATATATATATATATATATATATATATATATATATATATATATATATATATATATATATATATATATATATATATATATATATATGCTACACCACAGTGTATAACTATGCCTCATGCACACAAGGTAAAAAAATGACGCGGTTTATTTAACAAGCTTTTAAACACCCTGCATTTTGAAGCTCATTTACCATCTTATAATTACTGTGTACCTGGTACATTACTTGCCACGAGATTAGCGTACGGAGATATGGCTATAAACAGGTTAGAGGAAGCTTGCAAGCAACAGGATATAAGTATATAAACATCAACATTCATGGTGAACGCCATGCACCATACCGCTAGTTGGTAACCCGAGCAGACGAAATAGCGAAATCACAGCAGACCAAACTTGGTGAAGAAGCAGCCATTTGACTCGTATCGAAAATTATGAAGGCTAAATTAAAAACCGGTGCTGGAAATATATAAATAGAAAATGTAGCATAGCAAAGCGTAATAAAGGTTGGATCATTCCAATACTAAAAAACGATTAGCGGAACTTATGCATCAGAACTCCAAGATGGAAGCTTTAGCCACTAATGCAAGACCATACACTCAAGGGAGAGGTTTAAAAATGCAAACACAAATATTAAACAGTTTACTGTAATGCACACTAACCGATCGAGATTTGCGTTACTATGCTAAAAATTGTGCATACCATACTTTCAAGGCGTGGACATGAGGAACACTCTTTCCAGGAAACCACATGCACATATAAACGTAATAGTTAATTTGGACGATTGTAAAGGTGATGGTATGCACTGGACGTGTTTAAGCAAAATAGACAACGACGCGCATTACTTTGACAGTTTCGGTGATTTGCACCCTTCAAAAGAGGCACGTGCTTACTAGTGGGGAAGCAAAGTAACGTATAATTAATTGACCGACCAGTTACCAAACACGTGGAACTGCGGACACTTTTGTCTTAAATATCTCGCAAATATATAAAAGTAACACATAGCTGGGTAACAGAGACCAGTAAAAATGTCGCTAACTTTGTGGTTGACAGATAAATCCTCGGAATTGAAGGCTATGTATTTTCCGCCCCTCGACTTGTCTGGTGAATGGCAAGTATGTCTGGTTAGCCTCGTTTGTTATAGTTCAATACCAAATATTGATGTTGGGAACAACATATTTGTATATCAGACAGGTGGTGAGCAACATGAAATCGTATTTCCTACAAGGTATTACGAAGTTTCCGATATTGAATATTTAAGGATTGCATTATCTAAAGGCACAATGTTTTCTCTAAAAATAAATGAAAACACACTCAAGTGTTGGATGTTGAGTAGCATATTTATAAACTTTTGAGCTCGCAACACAATTCGCAGAATGCTAGATTTTAAACCAGCAATATACAGTGCAAACCATTTTCACGAATCGCAGGACACTGTAAATATATTTTCAGTGAACATTTGTAGAATAAATCTGAATATCGCGGGAGGTTCCTATTTAAATGATGAACCGTCCAACACTATAGACGAGTTTATGAGTTCTGTTCCTCCGGTTTTCAAAATAATTGAACATCCTCGTATACTAATTTACGCTCCTGTAATAGTTAACTATGCGGATGAAATCGTCTGACGTATAGTAGACCAAGCAAACAGGTTGGTAAACTTTCGCGACGAGGAAATAACAGTATGCCTTTACTTGAAGAAAGTAAATTAAAAAACTATAAAAGCAACACCAACTTATTAGAATACATTCAGTGTGCTACATAATGGGGATTAATTTTCTTAATAACACTATGCTACACAGACAAGTGTTACAGCATAGTATAAAACATCGTGAGCACCCACGTAAACCAATCAGTGCTCGTCGGAAGCCTATACAGTTAACAAGTTCCAACGCACGATTTTTAGAGAGGTTAGGATGTTCTGTGAACAAACATGGACAGAGTTCTTAAAATTGATAATTCTGTAACTTTTTATGATGCAATTAAAGACAGAGTTGCATATATATGAACCGTTTAGAGCAGGTCCTTATGTTTTTCCATCGGAAAAAAGGATTTGTATACAGACTTAAGACATATACATGTTGTCTTGGAAGTCGCACATAAGACTGCGAGGAACGTTTAAAAAAATAGTTGACGGAACTAACGTCTGTGTACAGAATGTTGGCGAGGCCGGTACATCTCGTGCCCCGTTGACCTCGCCAGCTGTTGTAGTTGGACTCTTACCTCCAGTTCCACTCACATACACGCTCTTGGATACGGCATTTGGTAATACACTCATGGGTGCACGTATCAGTTATGATCAGATTGAAACTGACGTGTAAAGAGCCATTCCTGGCTTTACTCTCGCGGCAACGCCGTCCCATTAAAGCGTATGTGTCTGAGTGGTACATTTATTAAATGCAGGTTGGCGGAGGAAACTACCACAGAGACCTTAAATTTTTCTTCCAAATCACACCTTCTTCTTGAGTCCTCAGATGCAGGTGAAACATTTGATGAGGAATTCATTCCCGCACTTACAAATAATGTCACAGAGATTGCTGGGCGCGGTTGTGGGTGGGCTTTAAAACTCCTCCTACAACTTGACGTGCATATATCTCATTATAGGCTGTTCACAGTAGGTGTAGTGCACACTAAAGTCGGTGCGTTTACTGGCAATAGGAAAGCTAGCCTCAACGGAGACTCTCAAACCGACGACTGCTTTGCACCTTGTTGACAGACACACAACTTATCCTTATCCTAGGATGGAATTTAAGACAACAGGTACGACTTTCCCTACAATGCTACATCAGGTATTGCATTTCGAGGAGATGAATAATATTTATGTTAATGTTTATGCTTGTGTTGACAAAGACACAAATATTATACACGAAATGTGCGCTAATGCGATGGACACTCGCATAGTTCCTCTTCACATATCACCTGTGCGAAGAGACCACCATATACATGTTTTGGCACTTTGTGCCAGTGAATGTACTGCCCATTTACCCTTGGTTACTATAAATAATTTAGCTCGCCTTGGGAATAGCCAGTTGACTAAACATAAAGAAAAAATTTTGATTTGTCAGTACTGTCTTCAGTATTTTTCGAGCGAAGACAGACTCACTGCACTCACTGAACAGTGTAAACAACACTCTGCTGTATGCCCTACATTCCCTAGCCAGGATGATAAGTGGTTTGAATTTACAAACTTTTCTAAGCAGAAGAGAATGGGTTTCGTAGCAAATTGCGACACTGAAACTTTTTTGCAGCCCATGGCTACATGTATGCTACAAGATGAAGGTTCTAGCATGACAGTTATGAATAAACACATACTGTATGCTGCATCTGTTTTGTTAGTGTGTAGTTATTATGCTAGCAAAACAGAGTACCATACATTTGTGGGTGAGGACTGAATGGATCGTCTTGTGGCCTCCTAGGAACAATGTAATGTGAGGCGAGGGCATGAACGAGAGTGATTACATACACGCTCAGGTTGCCTGGAATGCGTTCAACTGTGGTACCATTATGGAGTATACCTTGCAGTACTTACATGTTGATACATGTTTGTTAGCAGACATGTTTGAGGATTTCAGGACCGTCTGCTTGGAGGCATATGGTGTGGACCACACACATTTTATGTCACAGCTCCTGCTCTAGCCTGGGACAGTCTCTTATCAAAGACACAAGTGCGCTTGGAGCTGCTGACCGACCCTGATGTATATATTTTTGTTGAATGCAGAGTTCGAGGCGGTATTACTCAAGTGAGTAAAAGGCATGCAACTGCCAACAATTTTTACATGGAGAGAACTACGACCCTTCTGTCGCATCATCCTGCATCTGCTACTTTGACATCAATGGTATGAACAGTCACACAATGATGTCGAAGATTCCTTTTGCTAATTTTCAGTGAGTTCTGGCGAATGAATTTTCTCATTGGGATTTCGCCAACATCAATACACAAGGGGACTCGTGCTATATCGCAGAGGTTGATTTGATGTTCCCAGAGGAATGTTACAATGTGCTATCTGATTTGCCACTTGCACCAATCAATGGTGTACCACCAAATGGCTTAACAGAAAAACTCTTGATCACTTTAGAACCATTGAAGGGTTATATTATACACTGGCAAACACTGAAGCACTACCTGGTGTACGGCGCTGTTCTGCAGTCTGTTCACCGCGCATTGCGTTCTGACCAGAGTTAATAGATGGCGCCTTACATTAGGTTTAACCTAGACAAGCATGCTCAGACAGCGAATGTGTTTGAGAAATCGTTTTTTAAATTAATGTGTAATTCCATTTATGGTAAGGGCCTTCAAAATGTTCGTCGGGAACATGATATTTGTGTCGTTTTGTGGTACGACACAACACATGGTGCTGCAGAACTGATTGGGAATCCGACGTTCAAATGGCGGCAAATACTCGTCGATGAGCTGGTTTTAATCGAGATGGAGAAGCTTGACATAACCTTCAACAAACCATTGTACACTGGTGTTGCAGTTCTGGACGTTTCCAAATTGTATTTGTACGTTTTCCATTATAAGATTATGCGACAAATGTTTCCTTCACCCTCCTTACACCTGAAGTATTGCGATACCGACAGTTTGGATCACAAGGTTCACTGTCATGATGTGTACGCTCGCATAGCTCCTCATTTGGCCACACGTTTTGACACTTCCAACTATGGGCCAGATAATCGTCAAGGTTTTCCTTGCATAAACAAAGGTGTTTCAGGTGTTATGAAGGATGAGTGTGGTGGCAACATCATCATCGCCTTTGTATGTTTGTGCCCTAAACTTTACGCTTTATGCATAAAGCTAAATGTGTAAATGGTAATGTGCTGAACACGCTCATGTTAAATGATTATTTGGAATGCCTAACGCAAAATTCACGGGGCTAGGGCACCCAATATCATTTCCGGTCGCACGATCACGTTGTCTATGTGGAATGTGTATCCAAAGTAGCGTTGTTGGCAGCATACGAAAAGCATTGCATCAACACACACGGTATCACGACTTTGCCATGGGGTCATTCTTGCATTCCTCCGCACTGTTTAAGTTATGACAGATAAATAGAAACTTATGCCTGACTGTCTGCATGTCTGCCTAACTAGCTGCCTGGTAGGCTGTGTGGGTGCCTAATGCCTGTTCGTCCAGCCTGACACCTGGATGTGAACAACGGGAGGGATGTCTGTATCTCTACACTGTGGCTTCTCGCATTCTGCACCTACTCTACAGTTTGCCTGACTTCCATTGGAGCATCCATGCTTGGCGTGGTGCTGGATCGTACATGTTCTACTAGGGGGAATCTATGACCTCTGATCTGTGTAGTGATTTCCACTGTCAACAGTATGCATGCATCAATGCTATATGTGTGTTTGGTGTTACACACAACTGCGTGTGCGTCAAAGTGTTCAGCTGCAAGTACATTCCTAATGGAATATTACATTAAGTAGGACTATGGAAAAAAGGCTGTGAGTGTATATGTTTTTTAAGGGTACTGGTATGTTAAGAAAATAAATGTTCTGAAGTGAAATGTATGAGTTATTTTATCATTGTTCCTTGTCATTTAAATTATCAAATTAAATTTTACTAACGCAAGTGTTTATATGGTTTAAGAGAGAAAAAAATATCATTCTTAAAAATAATACAAATTATGGTTGTTAAAAAATATACCTTACCAAGTAACAATAATATACTGCAGTTATAATTAATTAGTAAGACAAAGCTGTGGATTTTAAAAAAGTGGTATAAAAAAACTTCGGCAGGTATAAATTTAAAGTTCACATCTGCCTAGTTATGTTGTGTATATCTGCCGAGTCACCATGGCAGAGACATCTTGCGAACTAAATACTTGAAATAAGGGAACCCTACCTTATAAACTGCTGGTTGGAGAAGGGTGGGGACTACCAGTTTATTCTGCTGATTCCTCCAGCCAACCTCAGTCGAGCTTCGGAAGTCGAGAGGAGAAGATGTCTCTAGAGGTGAGCCTGCAGGGGAGAGAGGGGGAAACTTATGCTACAAAGATGAAGGGGAGAAGCTTCAGGGTATGACAGAGGGAGGAGTGTTAGCATTAAGGATAGGCCGATGGGAGTGTGTCATAAGGTTAGGGAGGGATTAAGGATAGGCTGGAGGAGGTAGAGGGTATGCTATAAGGATGGAGGGGGATATGTCATTAGGTAGGGGAAGGAGAAGTTATAGGGGTATGTCTGAATACAGAGGGATAGGCTACAGTGGGTATGCTACGAGGTAGGGGTATGCTATCTGGTAGAGGGAGGCAGGGGCGTCATTTCAGGTTTTCAAGGGGGGGGGGTGCAAGATTTTGTTTTCTGATGACAGTGACCTTGTTGCATCTTTTTTATTAATTAAGCATGTATAAATTATAAACTTTAATAATAAAACTTCAGTTTTATGTCCTTAAGTTAGCATTATTTACATTTAAAAATACAAAAAATACATTAACACACAAAATTTCCAAATCCAGGGGGGGCATTTGCCCCCCCCCCCTGTAGCCCCAAATGATGCCCCTGGAGGGAGGGGGTATGTCATATGGGAAGGGCAGGAGATGGTACTGGGGTATGACTTAATGCAAGGGTAGGCTCGAGGGAGGGGGTAGGAGAGGCTACAGGGGGTACACTATAAGGTGGGTGTATGCTATAAGGATAGGCAGGGGTAAGATATAAGAATGGGCAGGAGAGGCTAGAAGGGTATGTCATAAGGAGAGGAAAGGAGAGGTTACAGGTGTATGCTATAAGGGTAGGCTATAGGGATGGGGTGGGATAGGCTACAGGAGGTACGTCATAAGGAGACAGGAGAGGAGGCTACAGGGGTGTGATATAATGCATGAGCATGCTAGAAGGGCTATAAAGGCTGCAGGGGAAGGGGCAGGAGGGGAGGTATGCTAGTATAATACAGGGGAGAGGACATACACTTCCCCCTCATGGCATTTAGGCACAAATTGTACCAAAAGGGCCCATTCCCCTCTTTTTCCTTCCCCAACCCTCATAGGGACGGAGCTTTAGCTCTCAGCCAATCACAGACCTCAAGTCACTTAGGTGCTATTCGTACCAAAATACCCCAACAACCAATCCGAGCTTAGACTATGCTCCTCTAATGGCCCTATAGGCCAATCAGAGCCTTTGCTCTACTGGGGGCGGGGGTAGCAATGCTATTCAAATGCACCTTGTGCTGGTTTTGCTCCCAGTTGAGCTAGCACCCGCATGAGGTCCCTACTATCATGACCACATGATGCAATGTGCAGAGAAGAGCTCAGTGAATTGTGATGTCATCATGAACACCTGATATCATGTGCAGAGCAGATCTCAGTGAAGTGTGATGTCATCATGACCACCTGACCTAATGTGCAGAGCAGATCTCAGTGAGTTGTGATGTCATAATGACCACCTGATATCATGTGCACAGAAGAGCTCAGTGAACTGCGGTACCATCATGACCACCTGATATGTGCAGAGCAGATCTCAGTGAAGTGTGATGTCATCATGACCACCTGACCTAATGTGCAGAGCAGATCTCAGTGAGTTGTGATGTCATAATGACCACCTGATATGAGCACAGAAGAGCTCAGTGAATTGTGGTACCATCATGACCACCTGATATGTGCAGAGCAGATCTCAGTGAATTGTGATGTCATCATGAACACCTGATATCATGTGCAGAGCAGATCTCAGTGAATTGTGATGTCATCATGACCACCTGATATCATGTGCAGAGCAGATCTCAGTGAGTTGTGATGTCATAATGACCACCTGATATCATGTGCACAGAAGAGCTCAGTGAATTGCGGTACCATCATGACCACCTGATATGTGCAGAGCAGATCTCAGTGAATTGTGATGTCATCATGAACACCTGATACCATGTGCAGAGCAGATCTCAGTGAATTGTGATGTCATCATGACCACCTGACCTAATGTGCAGAGCAGATCTCAGTGAGTTGTGATGTCATAATGACCACCTGATATCATGTGCACAGAAGAGCTCAGTGAACTGCGGTACCATCATGACCACCTGATATGTGCAGAGCAGTTCTCAATGAATTGTGATGTCATCATGAACACCTGATATCATGTGCAGAGCAGATCTCAGTGAAGTGTGATATCATCGTGACCACCTGATATCATGTGCAGTTTTTCTACAGAAAATGTTTGACGAGCAGAGATCAGAGACTTGCAATCACGTCATCAGTTTAGATAATATGCAGTTATATCATAGTAAGCGTCTGTAGAACGGATCTTAGTACTTATCACGTATGGTCATGAGCAGTTGTTTTTATCAAGTCACTTTAAAGCAAATATAATGGGCGAGTTATGACGTCTTCGCCATGTCACGTACATATGCCTGCATCACTGATACAAACCGAGCTAGTTAACTCAATGGTAACATGTTGAATTCGCATTTGAGTGGACCTACTTACGATTCTCAGCTCCGGCCATTCTTATTTCGGTTTTTCTATAGTTCCTTAAATTGCTTCATATAAATACAAAGATGGTTACCGATCGTATACCATGGCCGTCTTCTTTCCTAGTTCCAGTCCTTGGTATATTTGTGTGTTACGACTTCTAATGACATCGCTTGTTGACGGGATATAAAGTCCATTGAAAGGGTTAGAGCAACCCTGCTAATCAGAGACCATTGACTTGTATTTAAGGCATCATCATTGGAAGTCATGTGAATTTCTTCAGGGCAACTTCCTGTAACGTACGTTTTAGTGACTTGTGATCAGATCAAGCTCAATTAGCATAATTGTTAATTGCCTTAGAGTAATACTTAGTAGAGGTCAGTGACTTTTCACCTCATAATCAATTAGGGTAATTTGCAGTTGTTTGTGTTAAGAAGAGTCCATAAACTTATAATATTGTCGTTATAATTTAAATTTATTTGTTGTTGTTGAAACAGAAGTCTCAATAGCAAAGAGTGTCATCAGTTGATACCTATGTTCATTTTTCTCACAGCAAGTTCCTTAAAACGAGCACAATGACTTGTGTTAATGTTATGATCAGTTGAGTTCTCTGGGTAAACTCATTTAAAGCAGAGCTCAGTAACGATGAATTAACTATATGTTTAGGTAATATGCAGTTGTCTCAGAGGAAATTCCTTTAGAGTCAAACTCAGTGAAATTTCATTATGTCATTATTAGTTGTATTTTTTGTACAGTTGTATTATAGCAATACTCTATAGTAAAGGTCAATGACTTGTGATGACTTCATGATTATTTTAGTTAATTTGCAATGATCTAAGAGCAGGTCCCTGAAAAACACAGCTAAATTACTTGTGCTAATATTAAGACCAATTTATTCCACTTGCAACTGTCTTAAATTAAGTCTATAGAGCTAAGTTCAGTGATTTTTTCAAAATTAATATCAGTCAAGATCAAGTCAGAACACGTCCCTGTAGAGTAGAGCAAAGTTAAGTGGCTTGTGGCCTGTCCTGATCAGTTAATGTTTATTAGTAGATTAGCCGAACTGGGGTTTTTGTAGTGAAAACGGTGTTTAATAATATAAGTGTGAAACTTGGTACAGTAAGTCAGTGCCTAAGCCGTCATTTTGAGAAATGGAGCCACTTTGAAATCGTCCCTGATAAGCAGCTATGACGACATCAAAATGGCTGCCTCTCTGTTTTTGTAAATAGAGACAACTTGAGAACCATTGGATCGATGTTAATATTCTTTGCGACAAATACAAGTAATTTTCTTTGCGGCAAACATAAGCTATTTTACCAGGAAAAATGTATAAAGAGAAAAAGCTATAAAAATATTTATCAAAAAATTAATTTTTTTAAATCTTTGACTGCGAAGTTGTTGATAGAGGTGGTTTCATATTTGGAAGAATGTATGTATTCCCACAGAGACGGACAGAAACTTACATTAAATACATAACTAAAGAATATCTTAAGTATATTTTAATCCTGATATGGTATATGTAGTTGCTCAACTTTACAGATAACACTGAACTTCTTATTTATATAAGTAATTGAGCATTTTAAATGTTTGACTTTCCTAATAACGATCCATGTAAACCTACCATCAGAAGCTGGAGACGACATAAGTTTTTGTCAACTTCTTGTTCAATCAGGACCAAAATTGTACTTTTAATACGTAATATTTTAATACATATGTAATGCTTAAACTACACAGTTTACTGGCATTCTCCTTTGCAGTACTTGCATTTTAATGTACACACTAATCTGTACTTCTTGCTACCGCACACATTCTCTTTGCAGTTGTATGTTGACAACACATAAATAAATCGCAATGCTTGCAAAACTTCTGACTGATTTGTCCACTTAGGGTAATAACCGTTCTGCACACAAGTACAGCCCTACTTTTCTATGTCAAGCAATTCAATGCATACTTTTAACTGTCCCCACTTGTACCCATTTTGATGACAACTTTGTAGAACATGAAGCTTTTGAGCATCAGCTGTTGAAGGAATGTTATCTATTGTTTCCTAATTGTTAATGAAAATAATTTCTCGAGCTTTTTGACAGTTTGACACTTACTCGTGTAAAAATAACGTATATCGACATATCGTTGCAGCCTGCGAAATAATACTTCTGGTATTTCTTCCTGAGATTGTGACAAGAACTTGAGGGCTCAGTTACGTCTGTAAATGCATTCCATGTATTCCACATTATTATCTTCCCGCGGCCTGCAAAGAAAGAGGTGGTGTCCCAACCTGAGAAAGCATGGAAACCACGTAAAGCCGAAGACTTCTGCTCACCCAGAATTTTCGCTGCTTGGTGTACAGGAACGAAGCGAAAATCTTTGACAGATCCAAATCTGATCGACGGGGTTTTAAGGCCTTCATTTTGCATTTCACGGAAGTATGATGTGGCGAGGACATCAGTGTCAACTGTCGCAATACATTTTTCAGAAAACTCGTTCTTTACTACATTTAAAGTTTGAACGAGATTTCTAGAGTCTGCGTCTTCATGATTTCACGGTGTTAGCTCCGTTGGGATAACTCCATTTGTAATCACGTTTTCACCTACAGTTAAAAATACTTGAATATTCTGAAATAGTGGCCTAGCTACCAAGTAATGTGCTAGAAGATGAAACAACTCATATTTGTTTTCAAAATTTTGTAGAAATTGTTGCCAGTTCTTTGGCAAGGTGTTTGTTGGTTCTAACTTGCTATCTCCTGAACCTCGACACTCTCTATCAAAAGGTTTAGTACTATTATTGCTGTACACATCCCCCACAATATAAATTCTAGCTGCATTCAACTTATAAAGGTCTTCATATTCTACAAATGTATTTTCTGCTATTGGCTTCAAATTATGTACTAGAGCTGGACCATCGTAAATTACACTTGTGCAAAAATTGATGACATCAAATCACTGGAAACAATGCATGGTTATTGAAGTTTAGTACTTTCTTCGCGGTCATCCACACACGACGCATCACAGTGAAAGTCCATGTCAATGGCATATCAATTTCTGAGGTATATTCCAAAAATCGTACAAGGGCAGACTTGTTTCCTCTTCGAAAATTATCGTGCACTAAAAGTGAAGGTGAAAATGGGGGGATTTCGTAGCTAAAAATATTGCATTTTTCTCGTACTGCTTATCACAAATAACTTTGAAAACAAATCTACATATATATTTATTTTTCGATTTCACTAAATAAAATTATTTGTTACTATTTTTAATTTTAGAAAAAAAATTAGAACTGTTTCTTTTTATCGGTTTGTACAATGATTTTGCCCGGTTCTGAACCCTTTCTTCAAATGTCTCTTTGTGTTGTGATTTTCCAGACCCTTTGACTACCATTATTTCGCGAAATGATTCATCTATCAGTGCTACATTTTCTACAGAAAATACATATTTTCCTACCTTCAAGAAAGGGTTCCCTATATTCATAATTACTTCTTTCAGATCAGAAATTCTTTTCTTAACAACTTCTGAAAGTATGGAGACTATTCATGATGAAACTTCGAAGTATTACCGCTTGTGCCGCATTCGGATATTTAAAACAGTGTTATAAGGTGAGATACTTCTGAACCACTTATCACAATTTTCGCAATGATACTGAGTCGGCAAGTATTCCAATAGTTCTACATTGAACCTTTACAGTCACATTATTTGTTCGTGGGCTTGGTCTTATCATTTAGCAAAGTAAGGTCTAAAATTATTACGAACCACGAAATTTCCTCTTTGAAACTGCTCCTCGATCTCCGGACGTAGTGTCTTCAAGTTGTTTAAATCTTTCATATAAATAGGAAGCCACCTGGCACAGCATTACTGATCAATTGCGAAAAACTATGGAATTATTTGTTTAAGTGCCTCTGATAATAAAATATAATTCGAACTGCGATGTGCTCTTACAAACATCAATAGAAGTAACTCAAAGTCGAAACATGTACTTTAGTACATACAAGATGGACTTTCCTGGGCCTTTCACTGTCTCCAATGTTCGAAAGGTTACTCAGAATATTTTGAAGTCCCATTTTCAAGATCAAATGCATCTCTCATTAGCTGATATAGACACACGACTGATATCTGGTGTGCAAGCTTAGTTTTGGAAATGCCGGCTACTTTTATGAACGAATCAGCAGTACCTGATGTCACCACACCAGATTCTGATAATGTATGTGTACAACCACTGCCATCGAGATATTTCCCTAACAGTTTTAAGAATGTTTGCACTATATGTAATGAGCCAAACATGATGAAGAACATTTTCTCCCCAAAAACTTCAGGCCATGTCCACTGAATTGTCTTTGCCACAGCATACAGAGGTTGCTCAATGTTAATAACTGGAATTTGACCCGGATTAAGGAATTCAGTAGGTTATTTATCAGCTTCATGTCATGTTTCATCATAGTCACAAATTTTTAGCTCTCACAGAGAAGCAGCAAGATTTCTTGGGACACATACACTCTCGACTTGCATAGTAAGTTGACCAAGATAAATGTTTTCCTTTTTTCTAGAGATCATTCCAACCATGCCAGTTCTTCCTTCACATTTCCGATAAAAATATTTTTATGAAACATTCCTGCACATTCTTATAGTGTATTTGTGTTTCTTATTGGGAAGGTAACCTGGCGTAAACGAAGCAATTTCACTCGGAAAATTTGGAACAGATCTTGTTTGTGATATATGGAGTAGAACCTGCGGTCTCTCAACACCTTCATTAGGTAGCTGTAGATCTTAAAATGAGTCATGCTTTTGCCATGGGAAGTTTCAACACTTGTACTAGTTGGATTGTAATCCAGGTTATCATATGCGACTGTTAGATACAATCCCTTCTTGGCAGACGGTGGGCAGATAACTTTGTCTTCGGTAATACGTTTAGTAGCAGCATCACAAATGGTTGACGATATTCTTTGTAACCTATAATGTGACACAGACAGTCCCAGTTCATTTAGAGTATCAACTAGTTATCTGCGTCTTGTTTTGGAGTGCAATTTCACAGCTAGGTAAAGGAGAAGAGGAGGCTCGTGATTATGTTTATGAAAGTGATACGGTAATCACTTACAGATATATATTTCATGTCGGAAGCAATTATCTGACAAATGTTAAGTGCTGCTTGAGTCGGTTCGAAGCCGCAGTCGGTATTACAACCATACAATAAAATTTTCTTATCAAGGATAATAGCAAAGTATCAACTAATTGTTTTTTAAAGTTCTAATGAAATCCTCCATTGAATGTCTGTTGGCTTTGCGAAACACATTTTAGTATAATTTTTGACATCATGGATGCTGCAACTGCATCTTCTTCATACCCGTGGCAACTAAATCGCAGCTAATCTCCTACATCGCCTTCACACACTAACAAGTACTCCCGCGCAGCTTTCGAAAAATGTATATCTTCAAAATGACTAATAATATTTTCACGAAAACGAGTGTGATGCACAGTTACTTGGGAAACATGCTTGTCATGTATAAAAAGCAGGTTTTCTACACATTAAACATAGTGACCAATTAAGGAAGGCATTTTAAACACAGGATAACCATTACCAGCATTTGCACTTGTTTCGTCTATATATGCCGAAATTCCTGAAAATGCTATACATTCTACTGCCTGTAAAATTTTATTTTACTTCAGAGAAACTTTGAGGCCTGCACGTATTGTAAAGTTCCACTAAGCAGTTCAAGTGGTATTTACGTTCTTGTGCAAACATGTCTCCTAATTTAGCTGCTGGAATGTTATCACTGTTCTTTGCAACACACTGGCGAATCTTTGTCTCGATAAGTGTTGAACTTACGCAATGCAATACTCTCCTGTCACTGGGCCCCACATCACAAAAAAAAACACACTTCTGTGAATTCCTCTTCTTGTATAATCCTATTTGTTCTCACTGGATTAAAGTTATCTGATGATTCTTCTTCACATCTTTGCCTGACATTTTCTCTAGCTTTTTTAGTTTCAACTCTTTTTACTTTTGTGTCATAGTATTCCAGTCCACATATGTTATGCCATTTTGCTTGTTTTTTGATAAAAGTTCCTGGAATGCTATCCCTCTCTCTCAGACGACGGTAGTTTTTTTCTGCAGGCAGTACCTCCATATCATGCAATGTTTGTAGGTTTGCAGCCAGAGTTTGGTAGCTAGCATATTTGTCTGTGTTGTTGGATTCGGAACTGGACATATTAACCCTTCTTTTGTTCTTTTTGTCATAGCACACAGTTACCCCAGTCCTATGGCTTATCTCGGGATTCGTCCTTATCTGCGACATCAGCAAACATGAACCTTTTCTCTTTGTAGTCATCGTATCAAAAGCTTATTACCTTGCCTGTAACCAAGAAAACTTATAATAATGCTACATATTTAGTGGGAAACTTTGTATACAAACAGTAATGAATTAATTAAAATTTAATAACAGGAAGTTAAACATTTGAGGAACTGTTTGCAACACACAAGAACTTATTACATGAGAGAAGCAGACACAGTGATGATAAGATGTACTCTAATCATGTACTTGAACAAGATTGAGCCATTAATAAATGGAAATTACGAGCATTCCTTTAAATGTTGCAAGACATTTACTTATTTATTTAATGTTAGTTTCAGTCCATCCGTGAGGAAACATTAATATTTATTCTAATTATGAAACCACATCTAACTACCTCGCATTCTACGACTAAAATAAAAAACAGATAATTTTGATACATTTTCTTATAACATCAGAAATGTACGTTTTTAATTTCTTCACTATTAAAACAGCCTTCATTTTTATCAAAGAAAGTTAAAATCCATCCAAATGGCTCCCGAGATAATTATTTTAACGTATTCTGTGAGGCGGCCGTTTTGATGACGTCATAGCTGCTTGTCAGGGACGATTTCAAAGTGACTCCATCTCTTAAAATTACTGGTTAGGCACTTAATTTTACAATACCAAATTTCAAACTTTTGTCATTAAACGCCGTTTTCTTTCGTAGTGCTATTCTACTATATTGCTGTGCTCAAAGAGCATGTCTCAGTAGTGTAGAGGTCAGTGACAAGTCATTCCGTCATTTATCATTTACGGTTATGTGCAACTGAATCAGAGCAAATATCTGCAGACCGTGACTTGTGATCACGTCATGATCAGTTGAAGTCATTTGCTGTAGTTTCTGAGCATGTCTGAATACCGCAATGCTTTGTGTTTTGTGTTGAATTCGTGATCAATTAAGGTAATGCGCAGATGATTCTGTCCCAATAAACGAGAACTCATACTAGTGACCACTTCAAGATATGTAAATGTTATGTGTATTTGTCTCGGAGATTTTACCTATAGAGCAGAACTCAGAGACGTGAAATTACATCAATATATATTGGTTTGTTTTCATGTGCCAGTGGTCTCAACTCTAGCACCTACAGAAGACCTAAGTCACCAATGATCATGTCGTGTTCATTTGAAATCATGTGCAGTATTCTAAGGACAAGTGTCTGTATAGCATAATCAGAAATATATGATCATACAATGGTCAGTTTATGTAATTTGTTGGTTATTTGAGGATATATCTGAGTAATGAAGAGCTCTGCGATATGTCGGTTAAATTTATGTATACACTTATATCAGATCACGTCTCTGTAGGGCAGAACTGAGGGACTTGTGAAGTTGTATTAGAGCAATTGTCTGCAGATTTCTGTTGACATAATGATACTTTGAGTTCATGGTTGGAAGTTGTAGATGAAGTCTCAGTAAATCATAGCTCACAGACTTGTAAGCATCATTATCATTTCAGGTAATGTGCAGTTGTCTACTGTGTCGTGTAAAATATGCTTGGAAAGCATCATGCATACAAACTGCGATAGGTTACAGAAATGTAGGACTCAGTTTACAGTTCCTGGCTCTGGTCATCATGATTTCGGTTTTCCAACAAATTCAAGCGAATTTGTAAATGGTTACTTATCGTAGGCCATTGCCCGACTCATTTACTTTTTAGGTGTCAAATATTTGTGTAAATTTATGTGACCATGTGCAGTTGTTTTATAGCAAGTAGCTGCAGCATATAGCTTCTATACTCTGTCCGCTCTAAACTGCAGTAGAAATAAAAATTGCTAACAAAATAAATCGAATCAATTTAATTATATTTTGATTCCACATATTGTGGTTGTACCGTAACCTTGTATTTGTCAATATTTTAAATCATATTTAAGCTGTGCAAAAATGTTATTTTCGTTCACTTGAATGGATTAGCTGCAACCTTAGAATGGAGAGAGTATAGACTTGTGATGACATGATTTTTCATGGATATGGGTTGGTCTCGGAGCTAAGATCTGTGACTTCTGAAGACATCAAAATCCAATTACATTAGTCTGAGAATAATTCGCTGTATATCATAGTGCAGGGACGTGCTTGGACATCTACATCAGTTGAGGTAATGAGAATATGTCTCAGTGCATCAACATAGGGCAGATCTCAGTGATTTGTAGGATGTCAAGATCAGTTAAAATAATTTGCTACTTGTTCAGAGCAAGTCCCTGTATAACAGAGCTTATATAATTGTGAAGACATCATGATATATTTAAGTCTGGTGTAGTTGTCTTAGAATATACCCGGGTAGAGCAGAGCTTAGTCACTTACTTTCATATCAGGTAAGTTGAGACTATGTTGTATAGGTTGCATATTACTCGTAATATCTTGATATTGCGTGCAGTAGTCTCTGAGCTATTTTATGTTGATTAGAGGTAAGTGAGCTGTAAATATAACATATTATTTCACATAATATTTTGTACAGTTCCCACGGAGCATCTGTCTGTAGAGCAATGTTTAGAAGTGGTGTGTGATAAATACATAAAAAGTATGTATTCTATAAGCTGGTGTCTCGGAGCAAGTCTCTGTAGAGCAGTGCTTAGTTACATGTGATAATGTGATTAGCATTCGTGAATTTGTGTAGTTGTATCACATCAAGTCTTGCGACTTATGACTTCTTTATAAGTGTCTATTATATGCAGTTGTATCAGAGTAAGTCTCTGAATGTCAGAGCTTAGTCACTTGTGTTCATGTAATAACTAGTGAACATAATGTGCGTTTGTCTAAGAACAAGACAGAGGCAGACAGTTTAAAATCTGATCTTGCACTTCGACTCTGACAAGTGTCACTAGTTGCAGTGACTCATCGACACATATACCTCCAACACGACTGTTTGTGTTGCTAAATCACATGGTTCATTTAGGTTAGTTGTGCAGTAACATGTTTGAGCATTGTTCAGTTAACATAGAAGCTGATTCCAACAATTAAGCTGTGATTTTTTGCAGTTAAACATTCATCGCTTCAAGGTGTTGGCTCGGTTCGGCCTAATGCACATTGTGGCGACAAACTTGTGTGTGTGGATACGCACACTAGTGTTGGAGAGTCTCAAGGAAGTAATGAGTTACAAGTCCCGGGGCTCCGAGGAACTCTATGGTGAGAATCTCTACGTGTACTTATTTACATATGGTACGTCCTTCCATCTATTACAGTATTGATGTTTCTCGTCTGCATTCGTCCTCTGCCCCACATCTGTCACCCGAGTACTTGCAGCTCATCTCTTGTCATACAAGAATTTTCTTCTGTAGTTTAAGTATTTTTTATGCTGCATTTTAATTTTTTTTCGATGACGGGCTTTAGTGTGTAGATATTTTCTATGTAAGATAATTTTATACTTTACTATGTAACTGCTCTGGCCTCGACATTGTTGGCAAACAAAGTACACTCAAGTGTGAATGAAAGTATATTTTGTGCTGTACACGTTTGTTACCTTCTAGGAAAATAAAATAAGAGTGCAAGAAGATGTGATAGTAAAGAAAATTTGCCATTTAAACGCAACCCCCAATTTTTTTAAAACAAATTATCTTGTGTATCTAAGTTACCATAATATTCTTATATTATGTTACAAAAGAATAGATTACATAGTTAGTGTGTGTATGTTATGTAACGAATCTGTGTACTCATTGTATATATATATACTTGTAGCTCCAAGAGAGCAGTATGTGTGTGACTGTAGTGTTGTGATACACTATGTCTAATGTGCATCTCATGTAGCATTACAGTACATGCGTGTGCGTTACATAGATTCATGTTGCACAATTATAGCATCTTGTAGTTGTTATTGTCTGTTTTGTTACACCACATATGACCTGTGTGCACATAAGTAGTGGGAGTATGGGCAGGCTAGCGCAACTTAGAGCAAAACCAGAACAACCTGCATTTGAATAGCAAAGACCTCGTCCCTCGAAAGTGCTGCTGGGCTCCTGGTTGGCCGAGGAAGTTCGCTAGGTGGTGTGTCCTGTGCTATAGTTGACTGGAGGATTATTTTGGTACAAGTAGTACCTAAGCACCATGACAGGAAGTGGTAGGGCAGGTTTCCCTAGAGGGAGGAAGTACTGTGTGGTAGGCTCCACTCACAGTTGATATCATATCACATGTTTGCGGTACCCCCTCTATCTGTTACCTTAAAGGCATATACCCTAAGAGATACCTCTGTAACCCCTCTCCACATGTCTATCCTTAATGCATACCCCCACCACATTACAAGCTAGTTACTGGTCCATAAGACATACTACAGTCTTGTGCTATCCCTTTCTGCGCCTACCCTGCACTCCAGATGCCCTTTTGGCATACTTGTAAGACATATTTCCTCTCCCCACTGCAGGCTAAAGGCATAGTCTTCCCCTACCAGATGTCCTTCAAGCACACTCCCTCTCCTAACATAGATTCTCTCTACCACAGATGTGTGACTTATCCATAAGACACAACCCAGACTTTTAGTTTCCCCTCTCCCATGGCTGCCATAACTCGACTGGGGGTGGCCAGCGACATTACCAGTATAAACCGGCGTCCCTCACCACTCGCTACAACAGTAGGCCTACATAAGCTACGGATAATTGGTTTTTATGAATTCAGTTCTCAATATGTCGCTGCAGTTTCACCCGAGCATCACACGTAATATATTGAAGAAAATTCTGTGATGGGATCTCGATCACATATAGATATATGTGACGCCAATGGCCATTGATTGCTGGCCCACAATCCCTGTGTGTACAAATGCGCCTAAGAGATGATTGGCTGCTTTGGGGAACAGTGCATGATGGCGGCCATGCTAACCGCAACATCACTACTGTCATCACTGAAGGAGGTTGTAGAGTATAGGACTCAACTTCTCACTCGACTGTCATCAAGCAAGAAGGAAGTCAACTCTGGTGACAATGGACACATTTGACGCACTGCTTCATCTAACGTTTATCAAAACTATTGGTTTCATATTGACAATGTTTTGTGGTCTATTTTTAATACTTACTTTCAGCACTTTCTAAACTAAAATGTTTTTATGTCGGTGTTGTATTCAGGGGCAAGTGCCTCGAAAATATACAGCAAATGTCATGGTTAACACATTTTTCGCTTCGCCCCTATAGCGCAGGTTAAGGAAGTGAAGACAGGTTGAAGTAGGCCTATACTGTTGTTGACAGACACTGAGCTTCTAAACAGTAGGTAGTTTCTATGTTGTTAAAGTGCTGAGACGACTGGCACAGTTCCACATCAAGGCAATTGAACGATCCCAACAGGTAACAATGTCCACTCGCTAGTCACTAAACCAGCCATGTTGACCATACACCACGTGTCGTGTGTTTATCTTTTCAACTGTGTATATATTAATTACTAAAACATGAATCCTCTAAATAATATCGTTTGCAATTTTAGAGAAACTCCTTTCAAAACGGTGGAAGAATCATGATCAGTGTAAATTCGTTGTACAGAAGGAAATATATCTACCTGACATATAAACATTTGGTGAGTGATTTGAATTATATTGTTGTGAGTTTTTTTAGTCAATTTTAACTAATATATTCATCTGCATGTGAAATATCGATAAAACGTGACTCAAGCATTCCTGTGTAAAATGACTATTTAGATTTTATTTCTGCAGCATAACTACGGTCAGGTCTAGGAGGTGTTTAGGTGACGCTAACGAATAAATATTCACTCTCACTCCAAAGTTGAGGCATACATTACTACTTTGCGGCGGATTGGTAGATCAAGGAATTCTGGACGAGTTTTTGAAACTAATCATAGAATTAAATGTCATAATTAATAAATATAATTGATTACATTTAAAGTTAAAATTAAGTTCTGAATGTTTGATGTGTGGTAAATACTAACGGGTGATAAATGTGATATAATAGCTTTAATCACTGCAGTAACTTAATGGAAAGGGAGCCCACGGCATCCGAGTGACGAGATTACTCGACTCTCACCAACAAGATGCGGGTTTGATCCCCGGCTGGGATTCCTGTCTTTTCGTTTGTGGGTAACGTGGGCAAACGCCGTTGACTGGCGGGTTTTCTCGGAGATATCCCGTTTCTCCCGCCGTCTCATTCCGTCTTTCCTCAGTTGTAGAGCCTCATATTATTTACTTACTTTATCGAAATAATATTTTATATTATTGTATATTGCCGAGCATGTTATATTTCTCCTGGGGATACAAAATAATAATGATCTTGATTGGACAGGCCCCTGGGTTTATAAAGATATCTTTGTTAAATTCTTCGCTGAATCAAATTAAATAATAAAAATATTAAATTTATACCAGGCATATATTATATAATGAGATACGAAAACTGCTTGAATAGCAACATTTTGTACCCAGAAATCCATAATTTGCCCTGGGAAGGACGCTCAGACCCCCTATAGGTAGGGGGAGGGGGTCATTGTACATTTAGCAAATGCTTTGCAGCTTCACCGATCTTTTCGTACACGCTAGCCGCCACTGGTCAACACTGTTCCTACTCTTCTCTTTCTTCTAGCCACCACAGGAAGGAATCACATCATACTCCCGCCACGTAAATGCCAGCTCTCCTCTCTACGTCATATGTAGGGCTAGGAATATTTCGCGAGTTTAACGACCAACATGCTAGAATCCATTATCCTGTGTACACCGAAGTCCTACCATTTGTACATTACCTGCTACTCATTCAGACAGCAGACAATGAACTAATAGACGGGGCTTGAGAATGTATAGGATATTGGATTCTAGCGTGCAAGTCATTGAACTCGCGAATTTTTCCTAGCCCTAGTCATATGTCTTCATTGTGTCAACGCCCATCGGTTGTGAGGGCAAACACGTTTGAATTTTCAATTTTTAGTCTAACTACATTTACACCGGAAAAGATTGGCAGTTGCGACTATGTAAATATTTGTTAGCATAGTGTAATCCATAAACAGCATACTCGTGATGCACAGTTCCAAACCTGCAACGGTGAAGTACAATTGCATGGCTACTCGCAGCCTCAGGTACAGCTGTTTGATCGCCAATCCCACATCAGTTACCAAGCTTACAGCATCAGCCGTCCATATGTACATAGCATAATATGTAGAAACAGATGTAAATCCTACCCGAGTCGACGTGCTGCACAAGTTTTAACAAGTATGAAACAGTCCTGCTCTTGGTACGCTCATAGAACACTCCTGCCCAACAACACCGCGTACATGACACCCTGTGATTCAAGCATTTACGTGTTCAGTACGTGAGTACAAAAATGTTTGCTTCTCAAGACTACTAGAATCTCTGACTGAAACATATTTGCCCCTGTTCCAGCAGCCTTGGAGTCCTCTGATGTATATATAAGCACAGAGTCTGCTGATGTGTATTGGAGCACAGAGTCCTCTGATGTGTATTAGAGTCCAGAGTTCTCTGATGTGTATTAGAGTCCAGTGAATTAGACTATGCTGCCTAGGAGTTTTTAGAATTCAATAATTTTAAAGTGGGTGGAATTATTTCCAGCTTACTAACAAGAAGCCTCGTTTGTAGCACAGGGTCCTGTCCACAAGATAAATGCCTGGATATTTCCCTTTTTTTTAATTCCCTGGAAAGAAAGCTTCTTGAATATTTTCACCATTCACTTCCTCTAGGAAATACATGCGAGAATTTAATTTCTTTACAGAGGTAATCTTAAATAGTTCATAAATCCATTTTATATTAAATTCCTCCTTCGAATTACAATTTTAAGTTTGTTATGCGTACATAATGACCCGTTTTAAACTCGGGATGTGTAGGGTCTACTACTTTAAGATCTCTGAATACCGCTTAATAGTGAATTATTTTTTTAATATTTGGAGCCGTTTTAATTATACGATGTCATTTATAATTATAAAACTCGATGATTTGTGGGAGATACTTAACCAAACTGTATGACTCTGAATCGTGAATTCTTTGTACAATATTTCCTAAACTGTACTTACAGCTCTCTGTATAACAGCACACTTCTTTTAGCGTTATAGAAATTACGGTTTCTTCTAAATGTAACCACTAATGAATTAAAGTGCGAGTTAAAAAATTCTCCAACCTTATCAGATGGAATATTTACAGTTAATTTTTGTTTTCGTAATTTTCTCATTGCGTAAATAACGGTCTACGCATTTTTAATTTTTAAGAGCGAATGCTTACATTTATTTCGAATACATAACAATAGCCGTCAATATAAATTAAAGTAATTTATTATCTTTGCCAAACGAGCTGAAATCTGTTAGATCAATTTGAAACAAGTAATTTAATCTGTGAGTTATGATAAGCGGGCCTCTGTAGCACAGTCGACTTGGCGCTGGTCTACAGCACGAGGTATCCTGGGTTGGAATACTGGCTAGGGCGTAGATGTTGTTCTGTCCCATCATCTCACTTCAACCTCATTGGCTCTTAAGATCTCGTTGTTGAAGGGCAGTAAAACCATGTCACTCCACCAATACATAATAATCTTATGTCTAGGGAAGTGGATTATGTGTTGCTCATAAAGAATATAACTTATTATCGCCTAAATAGATTTTTCTGTGCATATTTTTGTCATACTCAGTGTCGTGATCAGCTCTAAAGTTCTTTAATTTCAGACGTTGTAACGAAGAGTGCACATCTCCTTGCATCACAGAGTGAGTTTTGATTTCTAGAGCCATCTATTTAATTTTATCGAGATGCTGGATCATAAGATTGAATATTTCTTCGTTTAAGACATCCTAATGGAGTCGGGGTTTACCATTAGTAAATGTTTAGCATGTAAAGACTTTAAAACATCACATAATTTCACTACGAAATGCAATGTCGAGCAGATAATGAATAGCGAAGCGTTCTTTTAGTTATAATGAATAAGTAGATAAAAGCCCCAATGGACTGAATTTGTGGTAAGCTGCCGGGCACCGCGTTGGCGTCAGCGTGTATTCAAGAAGGCACGACTCACGTTACTCTATGATGAACAACAGGACGCGACCGATTATACAGCCCATCAAAAATTCTGGTTAAGTGTTTAAATTGTGACCTTGCGAATATCATGCTCGCCGCACTCTGAGTCGCTGGACGGAGTGCCTAGTTTAAGAATCAATCAAAATTCACAACTACGCTTGTAGCAGGCAGTCACGGCAATACACGTCCGCATAGCTCTCGGTGGTTAAAGGACCAATTACTTCGATCAAAAATTCCAAATAATCCCATTTCATGGAACACTCCATGAACAACACGACCAGGAAGTTAAGGCCAGAGATCATAGTTAATAATTGCAATGAATCCCTATTTACAGAACATTACGTCAACATGACCAACCTCTCTCGGCAGCCAGGCTGGAGTCCATCCAAAATACGAACTGAATCCTTATTTACGGGATATTCCGTGGGCAACACGACAACCTCCCTCGGCAGCCAGGCTGGAGTCCATCCAAAATACGAACTGAATCCTTATTTACAGGACATTCCGTGGGCAACACGACAACCTCCTTTGGCAGCCAGGCTGGAGTCCATCCAAAATACGAACTGAATCCTTATTTACGGGACATTCTGTGGACAACACGACAACCTCCCTCGGCTGCCAGGCTAGAGTCCATCCAAAATACGAATTGAATCCTTATTTACAGGACATTCCGTGGACAACACGAACACCTCTCTCTGCAGCCAGGCTGGAGGCCATATAAAATACGCAATGAATCCATATTTACGGGATATTCTATGGACAACACTACCACCTCCCTCGGCAGCCAGGCTGGAGTCCATCAAACATTCGCACTGAATCCAGGCGTGGTTCGTGGAATTCAACATACGTAGGGCTGCATATACAAGAAGAAACACTTATCCCTCAGTAAAAGGAGGGAGGTCCGTGTGTCCTCCCCTGAAAAAAAAAATTGGATTTCAAGATGCAGAATGGTGCTATTTTAGCAGTTCTCATGCCTAAACATTAAATATACTTTTGGTAGATTTGTTAATTTTTTTTAAAGAAACGTTCTGTTAAGGGGCCTCCTTAGTCACTGGTAGAGGTATCGTTTCAATCTGTTACCTTTATTATATTTTCTCAAACAGTTTAAATCATTTCAAGTAATCAATTTTTTTTACCAAAATCCACAAAAATAATTTATGGGTTACCACAAGAAAAGTGATATGAAATCAAGAGTGGGCTGAGCCAATCACAAGACAATTCCTCCCTCCAGGGGAACCTGTCCTACCACTTCCCCTCAAGGTGCTTTGGTACTGCTTCTACCAAAGTGTCACGCCCTCATCCTACCAAACTACTTCCGCTACATCTGCTTCTCTACCTCCTCCCCTCTCCAATACTCCTTAGCCAATCGCTGCCTTCATGGCACCTATGTACTATTCATACCAAAAGGATCCTCCAGACAATCAGAGCATAGGAAACACCCTCTAGTGACCTTCTTTGGCCAATCAGAGGCCTAGCAGCAACAACGGAAGGCTGGACCTACACTATTCAAATGCAGGTTGTGCTGGTTTCTTTTGATACAATTTACAGTTACCTTAGTTTACAGTAAACCCCTAGTTGAAAGCAAATTTTGCATTTAAAGTACTTGTTGAGATTTCATTCAAAATGTATCTGCTTTCTTTAGATAGTGTCCGACGGGTCCTTGACAAACATTTTAGTAAAAAAAGTATAACTATTGTAGAATGATTCTGGAAAATAAATCATTAGAGTTGTAGAGTAATGAATAAAGGAATAGAGGTGTACAATAAGAGTGCATGACTGATATTGGAGTTTTGGACATAAGTACTCCATTGCAGTGGAGTATGTCCAAAAATATAACTACAATAAAGGAAAAGTTAATACCTTAGAAATGTCCGAATTCAAATATATACTTATTTATTAACACTTATGTATTTCAATTGCCTTTCGGAGTATATTTGACCTATTCGGACAGGCATACGCGTTGGCCTTTTGTGCGAAATAACTAGCCAATAAATCGTATATTAAATCAGACTAAAACACTTCTGGCCATAAGTTTACATTACAGGCCAAAGGGTCCTTAGAAATACAATTAATTAAAAAAACTATTGTAAATTTTTAATATGCAAGTAGTTTAATGTTAGTATTCTTACATTACTAAACAAAAAATATTGCACCATCACTATTTTAACAAAATTAAAATGTCAGCTATAGCCTGCTAAATGCCCAGCTTTCTTTTCAAAAATGTGCCATGTTTATGTGAGAAATGTTCGAGAAGTATAATTGTCGACCCTTTCTGTACTCATATACTTCACTTGCAACACTTGCAGTTCGGACCGAACTTCTGATGTGTTTCTCGGGACAAATGCTGATAATTATATATTTCATTTATTTAGCATTTTATGCTTCTCAGACAATTAAGTTATATATTTCACAGGGGTGTCTACAGGAAGGGGGGGGGGAAGGTTTAGACGCAGGTTGCGTCATAGAAATTTCAGGGGGAGATAAACCTGGTAATATTATTTAAAATTCATATTTTCAAAGGGATTTTTCTATGTGGGGAAAATAGCAATGACTGATTGGGGTGGAAGACAAAGAAAAAAAGTTGTTCGAAGTTTTTGCAATTCCTCTTTTGACTCTTGCCAGGAAGGGAGGGGGCTGTTGGCTACCGTTAAGGAAGGGAGGGCGTTGTGTAAAGATGATGGAGGGAGGGGGGTGATGTTGGTTTCCAGGAGAAAGGAGAGGCACTAAGTAGCCATATGCAGAGGCGCCGGAGTTGCGCGGGCAGCAGGGGCAGTTGTGTGGAGGGCAAACTATGAGTTCTCCCCCCCCCCCCCGCGCTATTTCGCTCTGGCGCGCCTGCCCGCGTGACGTGCATTTATCGGTACCTACAGCAGCGAGCAAGCTCTATCTCTCTCTCTCTCTCTCTCTCTCTCTCTCTCTCTCTCTGTGTGTGTGTGTGCAAGGAATGTGGCCGAGTTATTGCCAACCCCTTGTTTTACAAGAAATATCCCAAGTACGCACACATGTCAGGGAGGTTTCCGCCAGTCATGTACAGTTCATGTGAGCGTGAATGTCGATTGTTTTAAGTTGTCAATATATTGTGGGGATGCATAATTTTCCAATAGGGTTTTAATATTTCAAGGAGAGTTAGCAGTGCCGGTTTTTTTTTGCTATATTAACCATGCCAAAACAACAAATACTTTTTAAATACAGGTGTTTAGAACTATTGTGCAAATGGAATAGTTAGAGACAGTTCAAAGTGGCCGGAACATTTCATAAAAATGCGTGCCTTCAAAACTAAAAATAAATAGGTAGTCAAATACAAAATAATTCCGTTTAAGAACTGCGATGGCGATAATTGGAAACCGTGTGTCGAGAAGACAGTGTTCCAAGAAGGAAATACATCGGAAAGAAAATCGGTGAGGTGAGTTAATTAACAAGATCATCAATCGGTAGTCCGTTGTTTAAATGCCGATAAGTTTTTTCTAGATTATTTCCGGGGGCTGGGCTGGTGTAGCGGGCACAGCGAGGCAATCAGGTTTGATCCCCAGGATTGCCACATGTGGGACTCGTGCTAGACGATTGCCGCTGGTTGCTGGGTTTACATCTTTAACATAGGTTTTTACACGATAGCTGCACATGATGACATGAAATCACTCGACCGGAAGTCGTTGATCTTTTACACAGCCGGTTTCGTCATGAAATTAATTGTACAGTCATCGCTTAACTTCGTAACTTATATATAAAAAAGAGCATTACGAAAAAATGCATCACATAGTTCGTCTCACTCATAGATTGCATTACTGGGCTTATAACGCACATTGTTGCCACATCTCTTTAATTTCAGGAGACGTTTTTATTTGAAATTCCGAGTGCTACTATTTTTAAGGAGGGTGCTCACGCAAATAGTTATTATTTTAATAGATTTTATACGAGATATTGTTTGTTACGTAGACATATATTGTAACTATTTTCTACAGTAATGAAATTTTTTTAGCATTTATAGTATTTCAATAGTGGCAAATAAGGGCCAAATTTACTTAAAACGGATTTATACAAGAAGCAAAAACCAATTTACTTACAGAAACAAAATAAATCCCACAGAATAACAGTGCCGCGGGCTACAACTGATCATGTATAAAAACATTGCATTTAAATTTTTTGTACTAAAAAAATGCACAAAATTTACAATTTTTTGTTTTTTAGTTGCAAAAATATTCGATAGGGTTTTTTATTTGTGTCTAATCGTAGCCTGCGACACTGTTCATCAGTGAATTTTTTTTTTTAATTATTTATGTCAGTTTGTTTTCGTATCATGTGTAAAACTGTTTTATGCAAATTTTGGTTTTGGCATGTCATTATACAAAAACTTTGAAAGCTAGAAAATTTTAATTTCTATACAAAATTGGCACAATTTATGACCCAAAAACAAACAAAGTCTCATACAAATATAATAATATTTAAAACAATAAAACTTTGCATTCGTTTTTATTGAGATACCATTCACACTCATCCATTTATACAAATCAATAGGTATTGTGAACTTGTTAATTGATTATTATTACATAATTACAGTAATTTTTATGAACCTTTTATTTACTATCCAGCTGTCCTCTTTTAACATGACAGACTTATTTCTTGTAACTCCTGTGGTAAACTTGTGAAAGTATTGGCGTGTGACAATTATGTGACAATCTTTGGCAGGAGAGAATGTTCTGTAACTTGCAGGGACTCTATAGTGATTCTGGTTGTATTAATAAAACTGACATACGTTAGAATGTGTCTGCTCGGTAATAGAGTGTCACAATAACCTTCCATCATCTATAAATTGCATTAATATAACTTACCTGCTGTGTTAGAGCATGTCTCTCTCCGTCTACCGAAAATGTCCGAGAACCTCACAATCAACAATGAACAGCTTTATTAAAAATGACCAGCAGCGGTAGTGTGTGTCTCTGTGCGGCTAAACAGTGTGTCCCAGTGTCCCTCCATAAACTATCAACAACTTTAATACAACTGACACGCAGTGTTAGTGTGTGTCATTGTCCGGCTACAGAGAGTGTGCGTGTGTCATCTCCCCTCTCTCCAAATTAACAGTTTTATTATAAATGACCACCTGCATTAGAGTGTGTCTAAGTCCGGCTAAACAGTTTGTCCCAGTGTCCCCCCATAAACTATCAACAGCTTAAATAAAACTGACCTGCAGCGTTACTGTGTGTCTTTGTCTGGCTACAGAGTCTGTCCCAGTGTCCCACCATAAACTATCAACAACTTTAATACAATTTACACGCAGTGTTAGTGTGTGTCATTGTCC
>PNEQ01123430.1:0-28231 GCA_003012365.1 Medauroidea extradentata
ACGGCATACCCACTCCCACATCCTAGACCTGCTGGAAGCTTCAAACCCTTCCCAAATCGCTCTCTACACACAGGCCAGGCTTGGTGCAAAGTGGTCTGACGAGTTTCCCCCTCTCCTCCCTTCTAGGACAACGCCCACCCTCCCCGCACACTCGCCAAGTGACAACTGAGGACAGACAGCAGACATCGATACCACCCCGTCTCCCCCCTCTAGACAGCTCGGTTATAGGGACTACATAGTACCAAAGTTTGCCACCACTGCTGTTCCAATACGCTGAGCGCTGTTGTCGCTTGGAAGGGAGAGCAACGTAGATCCTGCTTCCAACAGCGCCTAGAGGCGAGTGTGAGAGATTCTGAAGCGCGGTGGCTAATATAGCAAGTTCATGCGTTCTGTGACGTGTTCCACGTGTTCGTGGAAGGTATGCGAGTCGCTTTTGACCTATCAAATTGAAATTACTGACATGTCGATCTGACAGCGCACTGGAACAGCCTTAAACACTAGGCACTTCCTCCCA
Organism: Medauroidea extradentata; assembly: GCA_003012365.1. Classification (NCBI taxonomy): domain Eukaryota; kingdom Metazoa; phylum Arthropoda; class Insecta; order Phasmatodea; family Phasmatidae; genus Medauroidea; species Medauroidea extradentata. The sequence continues at coordinate 515 of PNEQ01123430.1, forward strand.
GAATTCCTCAAACCATTTTTGCATTCATACACTGTTAGCATTGTAACCGCTAGTATCGTGCTTCCAATACCCTGTTCTAAAATATCGTCATTATTTGCCGAACCTGATACCACGTTGCCCGCAAAAATGTGGGAGCAGTAAACAAATGAACAATGAATACTCCATGGAATACAGGTAGTGTGTGCATAGAGTATGCATTTGCAAACACGCGCTACTCACACTCGCGTACTCACACTATGCATTACAAAACAACATTCGCTGACGTCACTCCCCAGTAAGAGTACGCGAGTGCGAATACTTGTACTATTTGGAACATGGCTAAGTACTCACTGGGGTGCTGGTAAAACTTCCTTCAAATGGGTAACTACACTCGAATGAACTCCGTAATAACAGCACGTGTCGTGTAAAGCATTTCTCACGGTTATAAAACAACCAATACAATAATCGATTAACTCAATACATACATAACAAAAGTAATACAATTTTACAACGTAAAATTCACTGTCCTCAGTAAAAAAAGAAATTGTAGTATTAAACAATGTACATAATCTTTAAAAAAAAAACTGCATGCATGGTCTGCATGGTCATTTTCGAATTTATTTACCACATAAAATTTTATATCTTAATGAAGTTCTTTTTTAAATCACACTAACGCAAATAAAAACAATACAGACAAATATAAAGATTTTGCCACGTCCTGCTTGATGGTGCTCGTGACCCGCTTTTGGTATTAATAAGAGGTGTCGATGCTCTGTCTCTTACGTGATTAATGTTTGATGATTGGGTTCGTATTAAGTAATGTTGTAGTATGCCCGGCTAGCTCTAACTGAAATAAAATAACTAAGGAGTTTCTTTTTAAATCGGCCTAAGGGACTCACGCACTGCGGGTTGCGTCACGAGAGGTAGATACTTAAAGTTTCTTTCGACGAAAAGAATAGGCGCTTCCTCCGGGTTTTGATCGGTCACGACGTTAATTATGTTGCAGGTACCGGCCGCGATCACCCGAAATGTCCACCCACCGGTGACCCCGAGCTCGCTGAAGATGTAGAAACCAAAGAGCATGGCCTTGAGAGCTTACAAAAAAATCTTTCACTCACTCCAGAGACTATGCATACAGACTGAAAGTAAAGGTTATTTTATATCTGCCTGAACAAAATGCCGTTAATTTAATAACTATTTAATTAGTTTTCTACGGGAAATAGATGCGAAGGTCTGGTTACACTGGTTCTTAGTATGGAATGTCACGTAAGTTGACCGACTCGTCGATTCGGGACATCAGCATGATCGCATACGGATTTTAATTTTAAAAACTTGTGTTGGCAGTTCTGAACACAGCTTCTTCCTTGGAAGCAGCAGTGTGTTCCCGCCGCAGATGAGTCTACACACTTGTCAAGATAAAAAGTACTAGTCCGTGGAAATTTGTTTACGTGGCAGACTTAAGGTTCTTATCTAGGGAGGCTGCGTTAGCGTGTGTGAGGCAGAAAATCGATAACACGCTAAGGGCGTCGTCAGCCGGCGTATGTACCGTAGAGGCATCTCAACGCTCCCGCCACGCAACTGGCGTGCGGACCTTTACTATTATTCGATTTCCCATGGGACTTTAAGCGGTGACCATGTCATTTTATTTGTGGTAACTATCATTTAAAGTCTAATGCATACTTCTATCACGACGTTTTTCGAATCCGGCCGATATATTTCTAGATACGGCAGTATGAAAAGGCCGAATTTTGAGGGGCCTAATTATCATATTTTTAATAAGCTATACTAATTTTTAAACTTATAGAAGCGTTTTTTGAAGTGTGCGTTCTTTTCGTAGACATACACGTGTAATGCGCGTTGAGTAGTTCCCTCAAAAATGATTAATCGCAACACGCTGCAAAGCGTTTTCAGTGCAGGTAGATAGGAACCTTAAGGTGACCGCTTGGGTTGAAGTATTTTACGCATTTGAAGCCTTAAAGCGCGGAAGCGGGTAAGGACGACACGTTAGCACATAACGTTAGACGTTAGTCTCTAGGCGTTGAGTTACTAAACTGGCGCGCAGTCCTTCGCCCAAAACTCGCCTCTATGAAACATTCAGTGGTGACCGTATAATAATTGCACCTCTGTATGGGGTTTAAAATATTCTGCACCAGATTTTCATACCTAAAAAACACAGCAAAAAAAAAACATATAATTTCGCCATTTTCGGCAGCGAGATAAACGGAATACCTGAAATGAGTATACGCACGTGTGACATTCTTTGAATGCTATTCCCGAGAATACGTCACTCGTGTACGTTGAGCAGTTTCCGAGTAAACTCGTGTTGGTCGAAGCCCTGCACATCGCTCGGCTGCTTGGGCAGGAGGGCACCTTAAGAACCGTGAAATAACACAACTCTTACTTGAGACAGACTATACCTCCGAAGCGCCCAAACACGCTGAGTAACACAAAGGCCGACTTGGAATGGAAGTAGTATATATAGCGCACTACCAATCTACACGTACTACGTCATCAAACAAGGCTTGGGGCTGCTTCTACAAACAGTCTTGACGCGCTTAGACCGTTAACCGAATAAACAGGATGTTTGCAGACTACCTTCTCGTTGACAGAAATAAAACCATTCCACTAACAGGAATTCAGTCCAGTCGTCTCTGCTAGACACTATTCTAGGTCACTCATAGGCTATTCACTGTAAAGTGAAGATATCAAGGCTGTACCTCAATGATTTATTAATTTTTTTAAGTAAATACATGCACCATTAGTGACGTCACCAAGTATATACTAGCACTGCCCGAATACTCACTGTAGTACACAGACGCTTTACTCTTGACAAGTAGGCCAACACGAAGTTGCTTATTTGTTGGATGTTTCAGCGTACATACTAGCTTCGGCCGTCATATTGGTTTTTGAGTTGATTTTGACGTTTTCTTAGGTTGTGTAGTATGTCTTAGCTTAATGTAAATAACGGTACGTCATTAATTTCATACGTGCCCCGTAAATATTTCCCGGAAAGAAAATTATGTATTAAAATAACTTTTCAACATTGTTGCTGATTATACAGAATGCTTCTTAACTTATGCTACAAATTTCAGGACATTACCCCTTGTCAAAAATAAGGTATAGTTAAACAGTGCAATTTTTTCCTAGCGCAATTCGACAACGAAAATTCACCCCAGAAAATCGTATTTAAAAACTACATTTTCGGGAAAAAAATCGGAAACGACGTGGAGTTAAATTACTATTATGTGCACAATAATTAGAGTTATTGATATCTTCAACACGTCAAGAAAGCGCTCCTTAAAACTCTCTCCCCCAAGAAAATAACAGGGTGGTCACCCCCTAATTGCCTGGAACTTTTGTGACGTGTTTTGTGAACATGTCACGTTGCCTCTCCGAGCAGTATATCCTAAGAAACACGAAGTGTCCTTTTATTGCAAGTCGCTAGAATGTACCGTTTACAAGGAAAAAAATCATACAAATAGTCAGTTGCTGCAATACAGCGTATATGAGGTGTGCACTACAAACTCTACTAAGAATACTATAATGCACCCCGTGCTGCAGTTCTTAAATTTAACCCCAAGTTGTTTCCTACCATATTTTGAAGGGGTGAATTTCTCCAGTATGAGTTGCACTAGGCAGAAAATTGCATTGTGTTACTATACATAATTTTTGGTCAACAATCACCTTCCAAAATTTATAACGTAAAGTAACAAACAACCCATTTTGTTCTGTTTTTTTTTTTTTAGACAAAAAACAGTAAAAAAAATTCAGTGTTTTATTTTAAACACCATTCCGTAAACCTTTATCAACATATTTTCCCGTCCACAGTTCCGTTTAGAATTTTCTTCATTTTTTTGTCAACTTAGTTACTGATAGTTAAGAGACGGGAAAAATTCGCGGGTTCCCTGACGTATAGGCTAGCCTCTAAGAACATCTGTGTATTCAAGCAGACATTATCTGCTCACTGGCTGCTCGATGATGCAGTGACATGAACCTGCATTTAGTTGCTTCTGTACTATTGGCTAAGCTACTTCCAGGAAGTGTCAAATAAGTCACGGGCCAATTGCGAAAGTGGCCCAAACTTACAGTTGCTGGAATTACAGCTTGGGTGATAGTACAGTCACAGTATAGTATAGATAGGCGTTGATCTATTCGAATAATTTGGACTAGTACCTACCAAGGGCTAGTTAACAAAGACTATAACATGTTTATATTTACTTCACCGCACTACACAATTAATGTCTAAATAAATACAGTAGAGAACAAATACTGGACAGAGGCGACAATTCGGGCCAGCACCAGAATGATAGAAAAAATTAATGAAGACCTAGAAAGAATCAACAAGTGGTGTGGTGAAACTTAACATTAACCCGAGCAAAAGTGCTTACCTTACATCAAAATTGCAACACCACAAATCATTAAAAAATCCCTGGTGCATCCATTAAATAAAATCAATGAGGAGATTATCCCAGAGATCGAACGGTAAAAAGTCTGGGCGTCCAATTTGATCAGAATCTTAACTGGGTAAAGCATATTTCAAGGTTGGTGCAAACAGGGTACTATCCGCTCAAATATCTCTATAAATTCAAACACATCCTCCCAACATGCTTAAAACTAAAAGTATGCGACCTCTTGGTCTTATCCTCTTTTAACTATTGCGCAGGTTTGTTTATTGGATTAGAAAATTCGCTAAAATATAAAATACAAAAATTGCAGAATGCATGTCTTCGATATGCATACAATTTAAAGAGGCGTGAACACATTACTGAATATTTGAAACTTTCTAGCTGGCAAAATGTGGAAAATAGACGATTGATTCTACTCGCCAGACAGATAAGAAAAAATAGTAAAGTACAACCAACGAAAATATTTGATAACTAAACTAACGCAGCTTATACCCAAACACGGACATTTCACCAGGCATAAAAACTGTTTAAGAATTCCGGTGCATATAACTGCTATATATAAAAAGTATTTTACTTACTTGGCAAGTAACCTGGTGAATGACCTGCCACATGAAGTAAGATCTAATCTGAGCAAACTCGAGGTAACTTTAAGAAACTAATAGTTGTACTTATCTCAGCTTACATGTAACTGCTAAATGGAAAGAAGGAGAACACTGCATATAAAATTATTGATAACTAAATACCACTGATGTCATGCAAATTGTGAAAAATCTTGTGTTTGTAAATATCTTCTGGTTTTAATAATTCAATGTTTTTTTCTGTAATATTGTAATAGTAAATAACTTCAAGGTCAATTATGTAACTTCAGAATAGAATAGACTAAAGGTCAACTCTGTATTTAGACGACACAAACTCATTAAAAGGGTTGTAATGTTAATTGTTTAGATAATTCAATTTTTTTTCTTAATGCAATTTTTGTTTGGATAGTTAACTTTAAGGCAAATTTTGTTCTTTGATTCATTTATTTATTTAAGGCAAATGTTATCACTGTCTTTTTTTTTATTTCTTTCTTTGCAAATGTAAATTATCTGATGCAATTTAACAAGTATTTGTTGCTATTTGAAAATTATAAAAAAATGTAATGTCAATAAATTTGGTAATTTAAAAATGTTTTCTCCGCTATAATTAATTTTTATTACAAAACATATCAATTACACAATTTTAAGGGGAAGTAAATAAACAATACCTACAATAAATCATTGAGAATATCACAAATTTAAATTTAGTGTCATCATGTTAGAACCCCCAGCCTCTTCTTAGGCACCGTTTACAAAGATAAATAGTAGGCCGTTTCCGGAGTCATTCCATACTTTGTTTGATCTACGACCAATACAAAATATTCTCGGTAAGACAATGTTGAAAAGTGGTGACTTTCCCGTAGACCGCCTATACGCTTCTGCGGAGATAAGCGGCAACATCAGCAACATAGGCATTCGAGTCAACAGTCGGTCAAGGACTGCATAACTTCAGCGGGATGTCGCCATGTTTGCCTTCTGTCGCCCCAGCTTTAAACCTTGTGGCGCCGATTGTGAACAGATCTACCACAGTTCGCCGACAATAGTAACATTAGAGCAGGGCCGTTACAACATTGGAGTGAGAGCAATTGAATACTGACATATTGATCACCCCTTGTGAATCCATGAAGCAGGGGCAAACCTAAAACTGTCTGCATGTACACATACAATAATTTTAAATTTCATTAATTTTAATAATATATAATTTAAAATTATTTTATGAAAGCAAATATTTTATCATTCAAGATGATGATCATTGCACCTCCTTAAAATACGAAACTTAGAACAGAAATTACTACGTTTATTCCCCTCGCCTGTTGGAATTTGGGTTATTATGCGCTCTAGCACAGCTAGTGTCTATCAAATCAATGTCTGCGCGTATACACACACACATAGACACACATACACACACACACACACACACACACACACACACACACACATATATATATATATATATATATATATATATATATATATATATATATATATATATATATAAATAACTGTTATAAGGACATAGTTTCTTTACAGAAAAGGTAAAAAAATATATTGTCTGTAGACACCACTTTTCACGTTAGTCCTAACGTCTGCCATAAAAGAGGAAAACTTGTGAAAACGGCTTTTAAAAAATTCATTTTTAAGGCAAAGCAGAAAAATGCATCCTGGTGTCTATAGTTCAATCCTTTGGCTTTTAATACGTGCAATGACAACACACTGTTACAGACCTAATTAGCGTGCTATTGGACTGCAACGACCGCGATCTGTCGCGGGCTATAAGACCGAGTCTTACTCGTTTCCCACTTACCGCGTCGCATCTATGCTACAGGCGCTCAACTAGCGTCTGTCTCCCCCTTGAGTGCGTCTCTTAGTAACAAGCACTATTCCACGAACATATCCACCCCGTTCCTTTAATCTTCATTATATTACTGATAAACACCTTAAAGCGTTCTGGCATGACAAACTTATTCAATTTGTTATACAGCATGAACAAGTAAAGCGATATTTACTTGGCCTGTAAAAATTGTTTTCTCTGAAATATCACCCCGGCTGTAATTATTTTACTAATTTATTACCAACATTCCTTCGCGCTATTGTAAATGCTACATAAGCAACTATAGTGGTTTTATTGACACTTAATACGCTAACTAAAAACTTATAATAGAACTAAAAAGTTAATTGAAATAGTTATAAAAAGATAGAATGCAACATGCCTATCAAAATGTTAGAAGTAATTTGTTAATGAGTGCTATCTTAAGGGGTATGGAAAGTTCAGATGTCAAGCGTACGACTTGAACAGTCAATCGTCGATAACATCTAAACTACTCATCAAAATTCAATGGGAATTTTTGCCCAGTAGACATTATATTAGCGAACATTCATTTATATAGCACTGGGAGGTAGTATACTTTGCTTTCGAATAAAAAATTTAAAAACGGTAGTTAGAAAAATAAGGGATTGAAACTACAAAATCCATAAAAATGGAAAACTGTAATTTTTTATAATTTTTGTACGATAATATCCAGGACTCTATAAAATAACCGAAATAAAAAATTATTTTAATATCAAAAGATGAATATTTTTGAAATTCGGTCACTAGTTGATAACATTATTTGTTTTATTGTTTTATAACCGATTAAAATGTGAATGTTTTGTTTGCTTTGTTAATATGTTACATATTCATTACAAAGTTCGAGCCATTATTATTTCACTAAATACATTTATTTTCAATTGTGTGATTTCAGTGCCCCGAATACTTCTTTAAAGTCGATGAATGGAAAAAGGAGGCGGAGAAAAGGGTGTAGGAAGGGGGTTATGGGTGTCGTATTGGTTGTAAATATTCTTGGATTGAATATTATCAATTGTATAAATTTAGTGATTTGTGTTGCCTGTATAGGCCTACCATCTCTATGCGTGAACGTCGTTACTGTACTGACAAATTCTATATCCTGAGCCGTAGCAGCAGCACTTAACGTAGGATTAACCAAACATTTACAAATAATTATATCGCAATTTCGAAACTAATTAAGCTAGCATCAACAAAGCGTCCGTCTACATATAGGCAGGCAGTTCGGGATAAAGTGAGCACTCAAACAAGTCTTGATAAAGTTCTATTTCAGCCAATTCGTATCTTTCTGCTTTCGGCTAACGACGGAATTTGTCTAACCTCTCTTGACACGTCACTTGATGTTTGCGCGCGTGAGATAAATTGTGCATTCGGTATGAATCACTAGAGTTTGATAAAAAAAAATATATATATTAATTACATAAATATAAATACGTTGATTTCGGTTAATTTTGTTCCTGTATCGTCGCATATAAATAAGAAAATCCGCGGAACTACATAACATATTTTCACTGCCAACCACACAAGCAGAAAGGCAACTATAGTTAGTGTTGAATTATATATGCAGTTACGGCTAGTGCTCACTTTATCCCGAACGACCTATACCAGTCTGAAGAACTAGAACTACGCCAGCTACGTATCGGGTTGAATGTCAAATGCCTTGCACGTCACTGAATGGAATGTAGGTCAAAATGGCGTCTCCTACTTGATGTTTACATCCAGTGTGCTGAACACGTATAAACTAAGGTGCGAGTGGGCGACATATGGTTTCAACAACAATAACACTGCATACCAGCATGACTATACACGGTTCTCTGCGCACTGTACAAGTAGCAGACGACATAATTCACTGTAAAAACATGCTCGATCTCCGGCAACTATCAAAACCGTTGTGAAATTCAACGACAACAAACAATGAGTTTTCGAAATCACATCGATACTGAAATGACATAAACAATAATTCTTGGAAAAAGCCGTAGTTAGTGAATAGACGTGAGCACAGCTTCTCGGCGTCAGACGATAACCATGCTAATATACATAATAAAGCACCTATGAGGGTTGGGCGCGGTCTACCGCAATTTTCATCATCATTATTTTACTTTGTATTTGTACAAGATATTTTTTTTTCTTGTTTTAGACACAAAATGTGACTAAATTTGGCTCTTATGAATTTTTTTTTATCTCTCATAGTTTTCTCGTAATGGCTTGTTAAAGTCATATTTTGCATGTTTCCGTTTTAACGACTACACTAAAACCAACTGATATACCAAACTCAAAAAAAATCACAGTGGATAAAGACATTGCAGGCTACAATGACATGCTCATAAAATCAAAGAATATACATTATTTGTATTTTTAAAAAAAAATATTGAACTTTTTAAATCGTTATTTTCAGTTTCAGCAATTTTTTAAAATTCAAATAATTTTTATTCTTAAATTTTATGAGCATGTCATTGTAGCCTGCAATGTCTTTATCCACTGTAATTTTTTTGAGTTTGGCATATCTGGTACAAATAGAAAATTTAAAAAAAAAATGGCGATGAAAATTGCGGAATACCGCGCCCTTAAGATACACCGGATACTGTGGCCAACACAAAGTTACACTATATGCGTGAACAACTGCCGGTAAAACATTTATTAAAGGCGGTTCGGGATAAAGTGAGCACTCAGAAAAGCCCTGCTAAAGTTCTACTTTAAGATAATTCGTATCTTTCCGCGCGTAATGGCTGACGCCTGGAGATATCTATCCCCTCTGGACACATCACTTGATGTTTGCGCGTGTAAGATAAAATGTACAGTCAGTATGAATCGATACAATTTGATAAAAAAATTACTAATAATTATATACAATACAATTATGTCGATTTCGATTGATTTTGTTTCAGTTTTGTTGAATTTAAATAGGAAAATACAGGGAACTATATTGCGTAATTTTGCTGCCAACCATACAAGCAGTAAGGAGACTATATGTCATGTTTTATTACATGCAGGAACAGCTAGTGATATTTTTCAAAGGTTAATTTTTTAGTGCTCACTTTATCCCGAACTACCTATACCGATGTTTGCATCTTACTCAAGAGCGGTATTTTTTCGACAAGTAGTTCCGCAAGTAATACTGAACCGAAGCAACTAACAACTATTTTATGGTTTCAAAAATGTACTTGTTATTAATATTTTTTCACTGCCTCGTGTAATTTTTTCTTACATTATTAATTAAAGTTTAATTTCTGCTTCAGTTTGTGAACAACATTTAATTTCATTACTAATACCAATACAAATTCTGATTATAACTATCGCGTAATTTTTGGCGTGCCTCAACTAAATATTTTCGTTATGCTCTGTGCAAAATCTCGAGGGGGGGGGGGAAACTAATCTACTTGCCGAAAGTCTCGTTCATATGGCCACACAATTCATGCCGATCAGGACGGCTTAGAACTAGAAAAGCCAATCAGAAGACTTGATTTTCTTCCGGACGAGCCGTACGAAAAAAAAACTGCCATCCCGAATTTTCTATATCGCCATATACGAACATACAAACATGCTCACTGAATCATGGGTAGATATACTGAAAATTCCGCGCACACTGATCTGTATGACCTGCGGACATTTGAATCCACCTTTAAAATTAAAGAGTTGTTGGACTTTTTTTTTTTTTTTTCGTTTGAGGCACGGAAACAAGGAAGGCGATATGTTTTGTACCTTTCGTACTAGGGTAAATTTAATTAATTTTATGTATTTACTTAACTCGAATTTATTAGACCTAATTATAACACATTCGTCAAACACACACATCATCGTCTCTATGTGCGGAGGACTAAACTAGCACGCATTGTTTTCGTAGCAAGTGTTTTTCAATGGGCCTTCAAGAGATGACTCTGGTGTTATATTTGTGGAAAGTATGTGGTGAAGTCCAATTCAAGTGTCTATGATTTTGTCGCAGGCAAGCGAAACCCTTAAACATATGTAATGATACCCTGAGCGATATACAAGTTGTTCAAATATCCCATCATAAAACATATTAAGGACAATGTCGACACCCATATGGAACAGAGATTTTGTTTAGTAACCATGTAGCGAAAAAGGTTCGAGAAATATTGGTTCTGTTTACGAATAAAACAACATTACAAAAGTAGCGATTCGTGGTGATACTGTCAATGTCACTAAATTACATTTTTTTTCTTAACCTCACATAATAAGGCCATGTTCTCTTTGATTATACTGTATTTGCGATAATTATTTTTTAAATCTCAAACGAGAGCAGATATCAAAAATCTGTTTTGCAGTTTTGTTTAAAACGGTTACTGCCACGATAACAATAAATAAAAAAAAAAAAACAAGAAATTATACGATTACAACTAACAAGTCAATTAACCAGGACATCGTTAAATTCTTAATTTGCTAAAACCACAGTATTTCCTGCCTTGAGAAAATCAGTCAAAATGCAGAAGACGATTTTAAACAAAACTGACACAAAGATTGTTCATATCTACTTTCGTTTAGGGGTAAAACATTAATATCGCTAAGAAAAAAAAGTAGAAACAAGAGAGGGATGCCTTACCAGAACATCTACAGTACTTGGCCATGCGCAAGTAGCTTGCGAGAGTAATGATGTCATAGCTACGTCATTCGCAATAGAATGTACTGGAAATCAATTCATAGGCCGTTCGGGATAAAGTGAGCACTAAAAATTTAACCTTTGAAAACTATAATTAGCCGTTACTGTACATAATTCAACATTAACTATAGATGTCTTACTAGCATAGTTGACTGCGAAATTACGCAATATAGTTCCGTGTATTTTTTTTATTAAATACAATAATACTGAAATAAAACTAACCAGAATCGACATAATTATATTCTATATACCGCAATAAACTTATTTTCAACAAACTGTATAGACTCCTATACCGACTGTTCAATTTATTTTACACGCACAAACATCAAGTGACATGTCCAGAGAGGTTAGACATTTCACGTCGATAGCCGTTACGCGCGAAAAAATACGAAGTGGTTGAAAATAGAACTTCAGCAGGGATATTTTGAGTGCTCACTTTATCCCGAACCTCCTATAGCCAATTTGTAAACAGAGTGTTTCCAACAGCCATAATTTGATTAGATCACACCAGTTATGTAACACTGGACACGGTCAGTAACTGTTAACATCTCTGGTAGTATTTAATTTAATAAATTCGCAGGATATCGTCATATATCTGTGAAGGTTGGGTGGTCTGGATCCGTCCATGTTGGGAACAACACGTATTGTTGGCGCCCATGCTGTTCTCCGCTGCACTCGCAGTTCCGAGCGCATGGATCATGAGAAAGCCATTACTTTCGCCCCAAGTAGGCTACGATTCCTCCCACACCAGTACTAACGTCAGAAGTGAAGTGACGTGAAGTGATTTTGGTCTTCAGCGCTGGTGAGGGGTGACATGATGTGAGTATGAAACAGCACCAGAAAGAAGGGGCCGGGTAAACGGGATATCCCCGAGAAAACCCGCCGACCAATGGCATCGTCCGGCACGATTCCCATATGCGAAAATCCGGGAACCGGTCCCACCGGAAATCGAGCCCGGATCGCCTTGGTGGGAGGCGAGAGGTCTGACCCCTTGACCACCGCGGGCCCCTTTAAACTGAGCACTCTCCAACATTTGTAATAACCAAAAACTGTACTTAATTGCGGCCAAAGGCGATTCGTTTTCAGCGTGGTGAAACAATTATAGTAGTTTTTCGTTTCATGATAGTTTTCATATTGAAAATAGTCAATATGAATAAAAAACGTGCTGAAAAAAATTTTAAGCAGTGCTCACTTTATAACGAAGAATCTATAGATAGGCGCATGTTATAGCGGAAACGACGGACCAGTGTCACAGATTCTTGCAGGACTGGCAGTGACAGGCAGACAGGCTCTGGAAGTCCGTTACGACAGGTGCGGCAGAAAACAGCAGCCAAGTGTCACGCTTCCACACGTGTCGAAGGCCACGAAGGATGTCTATATACCATCTTGGCAACCGACCAGCTGTCACATGCGCATGTTACTATCCCCTTCCCTTCCTCACGTAACTGGCCTAATGTTCAACTGTCCCAACGTTTTACTTTTGAACACTAACGGGAAAAAAATCTTTCTTGAACCACCAATGAAGAAAGAGAGCTTGATGAACATAAATTTAATCATAACCAACCAGTAGTATTAAGCAGACTGACTGGCAGTTTCTAAATGTTCAGAACATTAACGCTTCATGTGCTTGGCATCCCCAACCAAGCAGTCTGTATCAACTGACCCAATGTTTCAAATGCCCGTCGTGTCAAAAGCCTATACCTTATCTAATATAAACTAACCTGACCTAATGTTGAACGTTCAGTCAGTTGATACACGTGTCCTCTGCATGATGGATCATCTGACCCAAATAGTAAAGCAATTGAACATCTGCATAGTTGATCCGCCGGATGTATCATCCGTTTAAACTAGTTATGGGGCCGCTGTTAGCGCAGTGGATAGAACACTCGCCTCCCACCAAGGCGATCCGTGTTCAACTGCCCGGATATTCGCATGCGGGAATTGTGCCGGACTATGCAACATGTCGGCACGTTTTCTCGGAGCTCTTCAGTTTCCCCCGGTTCTTCATTCTGGCGCTGCTCCATTCTCGATTAGTGCCACAGGAGTGCCATCCACCTATTGCCATGATGTTTGCAGCCACAGAATTTAGGAGCGCCGCTTACTATGCGCTTCAAATGCGTTGCAAGTTTTTGTAAATAGCTAAGTGTTCTTTTTACAAACCTATTCCACATGTGCCCATTGTGCCAATGAACAAAACGAAAACACACTTCGGGCAAGGATGAAATGACATGTATCTGAACCGCATACTGCAGAAAGGCAACATGTCCACTTTTCATTATTTTGCATAAAGGGACCTGTTTCCTATTTGCAGTACACATACAATATTGAAGGCATTGTCAGGCCTCTGTTATCGTGCAGACATGTCTCCCTTCTGTGGTACATGATCAGTTAACCCATTCACAACCGAAATGGTAATGTTGGCATTGTTGCCTTTCTGCGGTATGCGGTTCAACGGTTAATGGTGTAATCACAGAGTGATACGACAAATGCGATGCGACACTAATTTTTTCGTTATTGCGAACACTAGTTTGGCTACCACGCGACAAATAGTACTAAAAAAAAAAATGCAAATAGTTCATTGTCACTACATACTACCCTCTAGTACGACAGATGTTAACACTATTTCAGGGTTCTTTTTCTGTTTATTTGTAATATATTTTAAATACCTACTGGCACTCCGAACTGTGGAAATAAAAGCATAATTACAGGTTTCCTTAAAAAGGTTATGACTTGCTTATAATAACCGACGAAAATCTTTCACAAAATAAATAAATGCATTTTACTACTAACTTATCAGCTTCACCAACATTTGGGTGTAATATTAAACTCCGAATCAATTTATATTCGGAATTCACATCGCGTCCACCATTTATGTCGAGCAGACGTCACAGAAACCTCGGTCCTGACTGGCGGACATATTTTGTTTTTCGTGTACCGGGGGTGGTGTTGATTCTGTCGCGCCTATGCGATTCCACCATAAGACACCATGCTCATTAAAAAAACTGTTTGTAAGCCCTCCAACTAACTAAACACGGCTTTTTCAGACTACCGTAGTTCACACTCCGACATACATGTGCACTGAACTTTACATTTCACTAATAAAATTATATGGTCACCGCTTAAATACCCATTGCAAAACTGATAATATTGAACGCTAATTCAGTGCTTGGCTAGTTGTGGCGATACGGCATGTGATGCGCGCCTCAAGGTCATCCTTATATCTCCGTCATTTCTAGTCATATCCTCTAACGCAAGGGTAGGTGACGCACTTAACAGAGAAATCAAAGTTATAATACATTAATTATCAATGGATCAACCTTAACGATACATCTTTCAAGTAAAAATTTTCTGAGTAAAATTACTCAGAAAATATTTACGAAAGGCACTCCATCATTTTTTGTGAAATATAAATTTAGAAATTTCATTTTATACATATAGAAAGTATCAAAAATGTAAATAAAAAATTTCAAATTTCTCATTTGTAGGTATTCTTCCAAAGAACAAAGTTAAGGGGCGTCTCTATCTTTACTTCAAAAGTGTTGCAGTGAGTTTTTGTTATTTTTTTACAGAACTATTTAACGCGCAGTATAGTTGCTTATCTACGAAAAGAAAAAGCACTTTATACAGTATCTAGCTATGATTTTAAAAAATTAGCATTTTTTAAACATCACTTTCGGGCCCCTCTAATTTACAAAAAAAAAAATATTTTCCAGACTGCCATATCTGTAAATATAACAACCTGATTCGATAAACACAACAATAGAAACGAGCGTTAGAATTTGAACTATGCTGCTGACAAATAAAATAATGTGGTCACCGCTTCAAGTCATATAGGATAAAGTATAATAGTAAAGAACAGCAAGCTACCTTAGTGGCTTGTGTGCATTACATGCACCGGTAAGAGAGACCCTTACCACTACATCGATGTTCTACCTCACACACAAAAACAGCCTATCTAAGGAGGGACCTCGAGGACGTTAAGTGCGATAAAATCATATATCTATATTTTATGAAGTAGTTTAACAAACTATATACTATGTAATAAAACATGCAAAAACTTCCAATTAACTATTTTGGTATTTTAAAAAATTACTGAATTTGCAATTAATTTAATGTATTTTTTTTTTTATTTTTTTTATTTTTTTATTTTTTATTTTTTTTAATTTAGTGTACTACGCTGTGGGTTCCTAATTTTTCTTAATTTTTTACTACGCAGCCCAGTGTATGTTATTTCACTGTGAATTAGGTATATCACTTTAAGTCAGTCAACTGGTTTTTATTATGTGCATGGCAGCGTAACATGCAAATTTTTACTTTGTCGCACCGTTATGAGAAAACTATGTGAGATGAAAATGGTTTTGTAAGAGGAATTTGTACTCACAAATACCTTCCACTAAACTAACACTATTTCGTAAAATGTAAAATAATGATTTTATGACAATTGAACGCCCTTAAAGTTGAGCTCTAGCCAGGTTAATCGAGCGTATTTACATAACCGCCTTGTATCGCCCGCGTTTGTCGTCATCGCCGACAACCTGGAAGCGACAATCCTAATGACGAGTGATTTATAGCCTCGACACGCCGCGGACGTAAATGGGAAACGAAGGCAGAGAGAACCGAGCTTTTAAGTTAACTGTAAACATGACGAGAGTTCGCGCCACAGGTATTCCAACTACAGATGACTCACAGCCAAAGAGGTGTGAAAAAAAAAAAGTTTGAACCGTTTTGAACTAACCCACTTTCTTTCGTGAATCACTTGCGCGAATGAGAAGCCCTAACTAAACTAGGGGCACGATTCTCTTTAATTAGTACCTCAACGTAAGTTAAGTACACATATAAGTTGCTTACGGTGAAGTCAACTCTTTTACATCCCTAGATTAATTTTTCTCTTTCGACACTTAGGAGTGTTCGCAAGTGAAATTTTTGATGAATAGTAAAATAGCAGATACTATCAGCGGGACAAATTTGATATTATCTTTGTTTTTCCAAAGATATATTTTTTTGAAAATATTTACTGAAAATAAAATTTTGGTTTGTTAAATGATCTCAAAAATATTCTTACTATGAACATCAATAGTCATTTTGGTTTTATTGTTTTAACACTACATAATGTCTTTCATGTTATGCCTGCAGATATACTGGTCACGTTGAGATAGTTTAAAAAATTCCCCTGCTAGTTTTCTGCAGAATTAGCCATACGCTACAATCTGATAGGTGGAAACTAGATAGTGAAAACAAAGGAACATATAAAATACTAGCTCTGCAGCCGTCTCACTCTTTGACTTGCAATGGAGAAGCTCGCCATCAGATTGCTGTTTCAAACAAAATCGTTACTAACACTTTTCAATCTTGCGATTTAAACAAACATGTATGTGTCAAATTGTCTTAAGGGCTTTTTCCCGAGTTTTTTTTCCAGAATGGTGCCAATAACTCAAATATTTTTTAACCAAAAGTTTTGAAAAATTTGATTCAATATGCAATCACACGGTGCACAATACTTTCGACGCGTTTTTTTAAATAATGTATCATTCACCAGCAAAAAAAAAAAAATCCTTCATTTTTGCTTATTTTCACGACGAAAAACGTGGTACTTTGGGTAATGAAATCTAAAAAACCGTTCAGTATAATTCTACAAAAAAAAATTCAGCTACAAATTATAACATATAAGTGTCAAAACTGTGCAGCGAGATTTTGATATGAGTATTAGGTAGCAATTAAAAAAATATTTTCGATATCACTGCAAAACTCCGTAACAAGGCCTTAAGTATCTTAGGATAATATCTCTAAATTTATACGCCAGTTATAGGTGATTCATGATAAAGTGAGCACTTTTGAAACACTAGATACTTTTATTTTTTTTAGATTACTTACAGTTTCCCGCCACTATTTAATACAAACAAAGACACAAAATAAACAATCAACGTATTTATATAAATTGTACCAAACCCAAAAGTTGACATCTGAGTTCAAAATAATTATTTTTTAATTGTAGACAAGATGGTTTTCAAAAGTGCCCACTTTACCGCGAACTACCTATATCCATGTTTCTGAAGTCTCTCATACACACATTTGGCATTAATCGAAACATTCTATGTTTCTTATACGAAACAAAAAAAAATCGTGTCCTAATTAATAAACTATTACTGCTTCACTGATTTAGTTGTTGCGCCCGAATTCCAGCTATTCAGGTTATTTTCGTACTTTCAACAATAAATGATTACGTGAATATTAATTTTTATTACTCCACATTCCTGACTCGAAACATACTATACTCATCAAAGGTAAACTTCTTCCAGCATTCACGACTTTTCCGACGTTCGTAGGCCTAACTCTAACATGGCAGTTGTTATTTTATGTCTTGTTTGTTATGCTACTTCTACTTTACCTCTACGAGCAAGAGCTGCTTTTTATAGCAAAAAAATAGCAAGTGCTACTATCAACCGAACAACTAACAAAAAAAGTGCTTCCGGCAACACGAACGCGAATTAGCATAAATAGCACTAACTAGCACACCGACTCGAACGCACCTCTTAGTAACGTATGTAATAAACGCAGTGTACAGATTTTTCTGTAGTCTATAAGTTACTGTTCAAAGCCAAAACAAATTTAACTTTTTCTTAATTACTATTCACGACAAGCCTACATTAAAAAACACCCACTTCGCGGCAAACAGCGTGTACATTATATTTATTTAAAAACAATCAACGCTAGCAACAAAATATGAGACAAACTGAAGCGTCTAGTCGTATTTCCTGGGCTGAGATAAGTGCGGGAGTGCTAAGGTGACCATTGCGCGCTCGTAGGATGCCCCGGTGAACGTTCTAACAGGCAGAGTTGCCAAATGTCCCGTTTTGTACAATATTCCCCGCATCCCAGGGTTAAATGAACTATCACATATTGACAATAGACAGGACGCCATTTTTCCGGTATTTTAGAATGTTAGGAAACCAAAATGAATTAACAATGTCAGAATATTAAAAAACTACTGTTTGAAGCAAAAAAAAAAAAAGGCCAAATATAACATACATACGTACATGTAAATAATATTTTCTTGTCACGCCTGTATGTTCTGAAACGATGCGAACTATGCGTGATACTGTTTTTTTTTTACATGCGGTATTAAAATAATTTGCTATCGATAACACTTTTCCTTAATAATTTCATTACCGGTCAAATGGACGATGTTGTGCGTCAAGACAGTGCGCCAATTTTTACTTATCAGTAAAACATATTTGAAACAGTCGTACAAAAATGTATGAGTCCTATAAATTCAGTATTCATAACATCGCTACTTGCTAGTTAGTTACTGCGTCACTGTACCGCGAATACTGACTGACTCTAAGCTCTGAAATGACGTGCAGACTTTTACTTGTGCTACGAATACACTTGCGAGACTTCAGGAAAATGTGAATATCTTAACATTGATGGAAATCCTAAAGCCCAACTTACTAAGTTCACTGAAAAACCGTAACATTATCTTAGCCTACATGTAAGGTAAGCAAATTAGACAAGAATGTGACGGGAAATTATTACATATGTGTAGGGACTGGAAAATTTCGCGAATTCAATGACCTGAAGGCAAGAATCCATTGTACTATGCATACTCAAGTACAGTTTATTAGTTCATTGTCTGCTGTTCCACAGAGTAGCAGCTAGCTGACGAATAGTCGTGGCTTGAGTATGCATAGTACAATGGATTCTAGCCTACAGGTCGTTGAATTCACAAAATTTTCCAGTCCCTACATATGTATGCAGTAAATATGGGAACATTCCTTTAGAATAAGAATAATTGGGCGCATTTAGACTTTTTTGTTATTGTATATTACACGGAACCTAATAAATAGGGACGGGAATTTCTGGTGAAAAGATTTTTGTCCAACATTATTTCAGTTCCTTACGTGCACACCTGCAGTTCAACTTTATGGCTATTGACAGAGTATGATCTTTGAATGAAATGTGCAATAGGAGTGCATGACTGGATTTAATAGCTTGTTCCTGAACCCTGTGTGTCTACCTGATGACGGGAACAGATTCCAGTTCCCGAAACGTCGTAACACTGTCTGTGTGGAAAACTATTGTGTTTTGTTTCATCTCTTCATTGTGTCATTTGTCTGTTCTGTATATGTCTGATATCTGTTTGCGTTTTGTTTCGTCTCTTTGTTGTGTCTTTTTGTTATTTTTCTGTTCGTGTCTGATATCTACTGTGTTTTTTGTTTCGTCTCTTCGCTGTATCACATGTTACTTGATTTTTTTATTTGTTATAATTTTCATTTATTATCTGTTTGTTCCTTGTTTTTATTTGTCCGGATTCCATTGTGGAATTTCATGTTGTGTATGTATCTTGCTGACTAAAGCATACTCTGCTTATTTTATGGTTTTATTATATTTGTTTAGTTTTCTTTGACAGTCATTCAATTTGCAATGGAGTACGTCCAAGAAACTGAATCCAGTTATTGACAGAGTGTTTTTTGCAGAATTATTATTCATTTGACTGTGCCAATCAGTACACGAATAACTGCGACACATTACATCTGTGATTTGCGGGTTTAACCTCCACACGCTGGGTTTTACGACATCCAATCACCGACCACAAAGCAGAGATGCAAATGCGCACGTACGGCACTGAAACAAAGTGCTGCAAGCATCTTCTCGCGACATTTCCTATCTCTACTAATAAATTATAGTTACCGAATTTTATTTACATTTTCGGTGGGACTGGTATTCAAACCAATATACCTTGTACCAATAGCTCAGCATAGGCTATACTAACCACTAGAGCGAGTGAGAGATTTTGGTCAGCGCTTAACATCGAGGTCTTCGAGAAAATCCGCCGACCAGCGGCATCGTCCGGCACGATTCCCACATGCGAAAATCCAGGAATCGAACCAGGATCGCCTTGGTGGGAGTCAAATGGTCTGACCATTCGGCCACCGCGGCCCCACTAACCACTAGACCACCCAGGATTGTTGACAAACGTTTCTTATCTTACGTACGTCGAACTTCACGAGGTGCGCATAAGTTATGCGTTTGTCATTGTTCGTTAGGTGTTCGTGAAATTTCACCAGTCGTGTGGTCATTTTAAATTTCATGTAAGGGGAAAGGCATTTCCCGTACAAGTTAGAAAATATTACCTTACATTTGTCAGGTAAATTTACTATTTTACAATATAATTTTCGGACTAATTTAATTTAGATAAGAGCTATGCGAAATGTCCGTTTGTTTTCACGCTAGGGGGCTCCGAAACAGTGTATCAAATGCGGGTGATACATTGAAAGTCGGCCTACATACAAGAATGTGATTTCTTTCCGCAATAGGAACGCGTTCAGTTGTTTAGATTATTGTAATTGGAACGCTACTATGTGTCTCGTATTTAACAAGCTTCGTCACCAAGTAAACATTATTTTGTAAAGTACCGAATTCGCCACATTTGAAGTTGATAGGCTGATTCAAAACCACCACGAGAACGCTCTGCAGACAATTAATGTCGGCTCTAGACATGATGTCCCGAACTTCCGTCAAGAAATCTGGTTCATGTACTAAAAGAATATTACATTCTGATTTTCACTCTCACAGCGTACATCAGACTGTTCCCGTTGCCAGTCGAGAATTAAAGTACGCAGTAGCCTTGAGCAGTCCCCTCCGTATTACATTCTGCAAATGGAACTCAACTTTAATAACCTGAAGCAATTTGAATTCCGCTGACCTTGTTACTACGACACACCTAGGCTAGTCTTGCACTGGAACGTATTCGCATATGCGCAATTCAGTTGAGGTTGCATGTAACCTCTCATTTGCCAAGAACCTTGTCCTAATTCGTTTTCACTGTTCCCTTGCGCCGTGGTATAGTTAGTAAAGTATTCTCCAAAACAGTATATCGTTCTGCATCCCGTATTGGCCTACTTGGATGACGATTATGCGGGTCTGTTTATGGTTTACAAACGAATGTCAAACGTACCATATTGAACCAATCAAATGAGGGCACACTAATAACGAAAAACGAACGTTCGTCATATGCATGTACATCGGATTCCAGAAAACAGCAACTTTTCCCGTGATAAACCAGTGTGCCTAAGTCTGAGCAAGGGATATCAGTACCTACTATCTACGAATTCTTCCATTTTTCGCTGTAAGTTCCATACAATGATATTTGTCAAAACTTCCCGTCTGACATGCCACAGACATTACCTTCTTACGCATTATTAAACCGTCACATCATCATTTACTTAATTTTATTGGTTTTTTTAACTAGTATTCTTCCAAAGGAGGGAAGCCATTTATTCTACAGATTGTCACAGGTATAGTATAAGCAATAGTAGTCGAGCAATGCCAACTGCATAGAATGTAAGAAACCTTTCCCTCTGCCTTGTCGAAGCATAATACACAATAGAAAATTTGTAGGCCAAATGAAATGCAAAGTTCCATTATTCCAAAATTGCTGGTAGGCCTACTGCATGGCAGTACGTAGTGGACCTCTGCATAGTGTAGGTTTTGTATTTACGTGCGATGAGTAAGTGTACATAAAGCGAAATGGCGTGGCGGCGCATTTAATCGATGGGCTATTAGCTGCATGGAGCTTGCTACAAACCAATTAAACCGGTTGAAATAATGTAGGACGAAACTTCCACTTGCACCGTTTGCATGGCAGTTTGTCGTGAGTAACCATATGCTTTCTACCTCGCACATCCCGTCAACTTTAATTCACGTCACTCTTCATCACACAAAACCATCGTTGGTTACAGCTGACATTCCACTATACCAATTATCTGCTTCATTGCATTTCTAATTTGTGCTGTCACGCTCGCAATTAGTATATTTACATCCGCAGATTTATTATGCAGAGTAAGTTAATTTTTTTAATTGTCTTTAAAAAAACCGGATGTTCTTTTCAACGTTCTGGAAATGATTTTTGTCCCACGCCTTCTAAGTGCACCGCCTACCTCACGCTTCAAATGCGTTGCAATGTGTTCGTAAATACGCTTTTTTTTCTAAACTATTCCACATGAGCCCATTGTACCAACGTTCGAAAAAAAACTCTTCGGGCAAGGACGTAATAAGACACCACGCTCATTAAAAACACATCTAAGCCCTCCGACATAGCTAAAAAGGGCCTTTTTAGACTGCCATATTTCGAAATTTTCTTACTGGATGTACGTAAAACTGAAAAAGAAAGCTGCGCTGAACTTTGCTATTGACTTTCCACCAGTAATATTATGTGTATCCTATTAGTCCCATAGTTAGAGGTGATGGTTTATCGCAGGAAGAATTGACTGCTGGGTTTCAACGTACGTTCAGCATATCAAAAGCTCACTGGCTTTTCCTTGTACATGGGGCTGCTATCCAATTTGACTGAGCCAATAGAAGTCTCACTATTGTAATATTTTATTCTTGTTACTGATCTGCAGACAGCTACGGAGCGTCAGACGTGTGTCGCCCAATCATATACGTTGAGAGAACTTACATAGTTTTCAAGGGTATGATGACACAAACAATTTCGCGATATACCGTCATTAGAGGTGCGTCAATTTCGCGGATTCATCTGGCAGCAGCCTAGACTTGTCAGTCCTATACACCCACTGATCACATCGATTATCTATTTGCTTATAACCGTACAAGCAGATAGCAAGCGATAGCACTTGGTATTATTTCCTTATTTACTACTAGCTTGCAATAGTCAAAGGCATTTCATAACAGCCTCCAGCAAGTCACAGATATGACAATGAATTATACATAATTGGCATTCAACCTGACCTGGAATGTATCTGCGAAATTTACGTACCTGTAATCATCATCTCTACCCGTAGTAACTGTAGATCAGCGGGAATCATGCATGCTAGTTCAGAGCTTAGCTCGTTGTGGCGATGCGGCATTTGATGCGCGATTCAAATACGCCCTTATAGCTCCGTCACTTCTTAGCCTCTAATGCGCAAGTTGGCGGCATTCTGAAACGTTATTGTTTAGTTACAGTCACGAAGCAGACATATTAAAAGTAATAAACGTTTTCATTAATTGCCGTTTGACTAATTATAGTTTGATAAACAGTCTCAAAGAAAACCGACAGTAATAACTGCTGACTTGCGGCCTTAAACTGTCATATTTATTCTGCGATTCGTCCCGTTCAAAACTTGAAGTTGTTTCCAATCCTTTAACTATTGTCTGTTGAATAAGAATTAACAAAAGGAAAAGCGTATTTACGAACTATATTTACCCCTTTTCATTTTTTGTAATTAAAATATTGTTGTGTAAGACAATGAGCCATTCAAGGAATCACGTCTACCTTAACAGCCCTTTAAAGCTGGTGCATGAACATTATTGCAGCGTGTTTGGAGTTGAAATACTACTGCACGAAGTTCTATATCTTTATATAAGAAAAAACGCATTTAAAACTATGCTTCTCTATATTTGTCGTCTAGACATCATTCTCAGAAGCATAGTTTCGGGGCACCTCAAAATGGCTGAAAAGGGGGTTTTCAGGCTGTTTTCACGTCAAAAATACCAATCGGAATCGTTAAACATAACTAGAGAAGCACGCGCTGGACCTTACTACGCACTTTACGTAAATAAAAAGTAGGGCCGCCACTTAAAAGTGCCACAGGAAAATGCCAACGACCAAGACCATACATGCCGTTTTCGCGGCCCTCGCATGAAGGCAATACGGTTGTAGACGCACGAGCCGGTCTGGCTCTCATCGTACCTCAAACCCGGCATCTAGCGCCTGGGGGGATTGATCCCTTTCAGATCGGTTTTACGGTTTTTCTTATAAATCAGGGAATATGCACATTGATTTTCTTTTTTCACGCTGACAAGGCATAGTTTATTGTTTCATTCACTTTTTGGAATCCATGTGCCATTGTTTCTGTTAAAGTTGCGGCCTCTGTAGTCGCTCCCTTAAATAAAGCAATTTTTCCTTTTCAGCTGTTTTCCGTTGCAAAATAATGGTACCAGCAATGCCTTGACGTGACAAAATTTGTGATACATCGACTGAAACAGAAGTTATCGAGAAGAAACAGATAAATCCAAGGTGGTAGGGATCAATACCCCTTAACCGCAGGGACGGTTGACGGGATAGCTATATACTAATCAAATGACAGGCGTAATAAACAGATTTGTTTGTTCATAAAATTACATTACTGACAACTTATTCTTAGAGACCATTTTTAAAGAACATATCTGCGCAAAATGAGAAAAAAAAACTTCTTGGAGAGGTCCGATTACACATCCACCCTTCCTTTCCAACTCAATCAAATTTTTCTCATAGTCCAACAAATACATATCACAGCACGTATTATCACATATCTTTACCGTTACCTGGATAAGTATTTTTGTTTCATTTTAGAAGTGTAACGATGATGCTGCTTTGTGGGACTATGTACTCATCTGTGTTTTATGTAAAATATAATTGAACTAATAAAACAATTATTTCTTTCCGCCTGGATTGGAGCTCCAGAACTGTAATATGAAGACCATTAAGCTAATCCAGTTTCTTCCGAATCAACACCAGTGAGTCACCCTCTCGCCGGTTAAATTAGTGGAAGCAGTATCATATCTCAATGAATTGTTAAAATAGGTGACATATTAAGAGACCTATCTAAACTATGTGCATGGTGCAAGAACGGTGTTGTGCCAAGTTTCTTCTTTTATACGCTAAACCACTTAACTTATTCACGACCTACAAAAAGAGCACATAGTTGAAACTATGATTCTATAATTTTAGAAATGCATCACACATACCAGAAACATGCTTTCGGGGTTCCTCAAAATTGGTAGAAAAAGGAGGGGCGTTAGACCATAGTACCAACAAAAAATATTACCCGCATTCGTAAAACAAATCAATAGAAGCATGCGTTGAACCTTACTACAAACTTCCCACAAACAAAACTGTAGGGTCACCGAAGGCCCATAGAAATAAGAGAAAAACGAAAACAGTGCACGCCAGTTTAGCGCGCCGCGAATAAAAGTGGTTATTTTATTTATTTTATTTTATTTACGTCTTAAGTTTTACATGGAGAAATTAAGGCGTACACCTTTTCTTACATTTAACCATGGTAATTACACATTATAAAGTTATAAATAAATTAAACATATCAACATTGGCAAACTGATTAAATTTACGTTTACAAATGCAGCTATGACTATTTTTAGCAAATAAATTGGTTTAACAAAAAAATCAATTTTATATAAAATAAGACAAAAGAAAATAAAATTAATCACTTAAATTCTAATAACATATTATCTAGTACAAACATTTTAAGGTAACAACTTCCGTTTCAAAATAAAATAACTGGTTTAATGTAAAATAAAACTAACTATTACTAATGATTTAAAAAATATGAGAAAACTTAATTTGGAAAACAAGAATTTTCAAGTTACGACTGTTGTTTGAAAAATACTTTCTTTTTTAAATGGTTTTTGAAGCCCAATGTCGAGTTCATTCCACGCTTTAGATACAGGTACACAAAATGAATTTGCAATATTTTACGATTTATAGGCTGGTAAGTATAACATTTTTTAATTTTCGCACCTAGTTTATCGATTGTGTTTATTAACTATTAACTGGAAATGCGAATATAAATATTTAGGTTGGTTACAAGACAGAGTTCTATGTAGCAATAACAGTGATAAGTTTACGCCACTCATCTGTCTCCGCGCATCAAACACATAATATTACATAAGGTACATAGGATCATTTGAGTTGGGGTCTAAAATATTTAAGGACCTCCCTACGCTCCTCCCCTGGCTAAAGACCGAGCGAGGTGGCGCAATGGTAACATGTTGGACTAGAATTCGGGAGGACCCGGGTTCGATCCCCGGTTCCGCCATCCAGATTTCAGTTTTCCATCGTTCCTGAAATCGCTCCAGGCGATTGATGGGATGATTCCCTTACAAAGGCCATGGTCGACTCCTCTCCCAGCTCCTGTCATCGTACCAAGTTGTGTATCGCCGTCTCTGAAGATCTCCCTGTAAAGGAGACGCAAAGCCCACTTATCTTACCTTACCCTGGCTAAAGGCATGCAATAACGGAAATGATAATGTTGACGCGAATAAGGAGAAACCAAACAGTGGTTCCAATATGCAGTGAGCAAGCAGCACTGGAGAAAGCCGGCTCTTGAAACAAACACACGCGAAAGGTGGCTGGCAGGCTAGTGACGTCAGCACTCAGCAGTCGTCAGTCCCTCGCTATTTCCTTTTGTTGACCTTCGCCACGAGGTTAGTAAACAGATTGGTACAGTCCGTTTACAACTGGTAGAGACTGCCACTGCCACCAAGCCAGCACCGCACTCTATGACACAGCGCTGCGAAGTCATCCCACAATGTAGCACATGTTAACGTATTTTGCAACAGCAAACATTCGAATCTTTTAATATTTTATTATGCACGATCACCCTTAAGGGGTCCGCCTCGTTGCCATAAAATCACACTGCAGCGTGTTTGAAGAAAAAGTTTTACACCGAAACTAATACACGTGTGTTCACGACGTTTGTCTACGAAAAGAACACACACTTCAGACGACTGCCCTTAAGTACTTTCAAGACAACACACGTATTCGAAATCCCCTTTTAGGGCACGTCAAAATGTGTTAAAACGGGGTTTTCAGGTTGCTATAGCGGAAAATATACTAGCCGAATACATGTGAAACCACTTAAGGGTAGTGCATTGGACTTTAGTAAAGTGATTTCGTAAATAAAACAATAGGGTTACCACTTGAAGTCCCATAGGAAATTTGTTTTTTTTTTTTTCGCGAAGACTGCACGCCTTGAGCGTAGAGGCGACGACCGTTGTATGGCCCATACGACGTCGCCCTTAGCACCATACCTCACTCACACAAACATATGTGCCACGAGGCGGGCCCCTTAAACGCTTCCTCACTTCTTGTCCTCGGACACACAACATTCGTCTACCTAAACGGCCACATTATTATTGCTTTAAAAAAAAAACTCCTTGTGAATTGCATAAGGAAACAGAAGCTGTCAGGACAACAGCGTATGACTTGACCATGTGATTCTGTGGTAAACGATAAGTACACACTCATTGGTGTTTATATTGTTACAAGTTTGAGAGCACAAACTTTATATGTGGGCAATTCACATGAGTTCTTTGGGATAGAGGTCTTATAATTTCAAATAAAAGAGTTAAATTAAGTACTGGATTTAATAGCTCACAAAGCTACGAAATACACAAAACAGTAATCAACTAGAACTCTCACAACACAATTAGTTATGCACACAATTACTCCTGTGTCACAGACACGTTAATTAACTTTGACAATTAAAGCACAAGAAAAGTCTACCATCAATTAAT